>JASDQU010099547.1:10995-21175 GCA_032191745.1 Picea mariana
CTACTATGGTAGTTAGATATAATAAATGGGTAATTAGATATAATAAATGTAAGAGGACTTCTTAGAAGGTTCTACTTCTAGAAGATTCTTCCTCTAGAATGTTCTTATGTTATGGTAGCACTATATAAAGGGGTTCAAGCAATGTAATGAGATATGAAGAGAAATATTGTATTGTGAGTTGTAACTCAATAGGAGGATGTCCCATCGAAGAGGCAAGTGAACATGAGAGGATTCCTTCCATAATAGGATCCATTGTATGGTGTTGCCCTGCCTCAAGGGTTTGATAGTAATACATGAGATTTTGCATTTTGTTCTTCTATATCTATTGTGGTTCTTTTGTATTCAATCTTTGGTACTTAACAATAGCCAAGCTAGGGTGATGACCAGTGGGAGAGGTATGGAATGACGTGCAGTAAATGCACGTCGCTTCCATCCTTTACTCCTCCAATCACTTAGTACGCACCAGCCAACCATTCCATTAATTCATTTAATTAAACCATGCATTGAGACCAACATCCAAAATGCGCCACCTTATGTTACATTAACCATTGCCAATCACACCATAATGCGCATCACATGTTTTTCCATATAAGTCAATAAATCATATAGCCACTAGCCATGTTAGCTAGGACTAACAACAATCTATTTAAACTTCAAATGCATAGTGCAACATCGCATAGCATAGTAGCATAGTTCTTTTGGATTTTATTCGTATTGCTCCATTTCTTTTCAATTGCTCTTTTGTTATTACTAACATGTATCTTTTGCAGGTGTCGCAAGTAATAAATCAAGGAGTAAATAGCAAGGGTAATAATGGATATCATAAGCCATTATGACATGACATTCGAGCCTAGAGCAAGAGAACAAACATGCATTATCCATCATCCATTTGTCGCGAATAGAACCAATATTGATCATCAATCATGCTCAAACCTGTAAGCAGTGTCGAACAACAGTAAAAATATCAAATAAGAACCAGATCTGATCCTCCAACCTACAAGGGGGTCCCACCTACTAGTATTATATATATCATTAGCTTATAATTAATAGGGTTGAGCAATGCTTTGCGGGTGAAATCCTCGTTACGATTTTAATTGTCAACACTGGGCTTATAGATTGAAGCTTGAGGGGTTTTTGACCGACCAAGACTTGCAGAAAATGGAATCTGATATTGTTTTTGTTGAATGAGATTGGTTTATTCTAGCAAATTATTAAAGTCTGATAGCCTGACAAAACTCGGTTGACTGCATATTTTGCAGAGTTAACGATTGTCAGAACCGAACCGAATTGTCGCATAGCGCATAGAAATGGGGAAGGCACAGGGTGCTTACAGTTTGGAAATTTAAGTTAGAGGAATGGATGCCCATTTAGGAATTGAATAATCGAACTCCAATGGGCATGGAGAAGAGATAGATAAAGAAGGAAACATGATGAAAATCATTGAAAAGTTGCAGAAAGATGTCCAGACTCACCGAGAAGATAACAAAAATCTCATGAAATCTAGGGAGCAACATGGAGAATTCAACATAAATTTGATGCAAAGCCTGGAAATAATAGAAAAGAAATTAGATAAGGAGAGTGGCTCAAGCAAATCAGGGAGTCACAAAAGAACAAAAGTGATAGAAAACATCACCAACATTCCCCGAGGCATTCCAATAAGAGAGCACACAACAGCTCAAGTCCATCCCATGTTAGGAAGCATAAGAAGTCTGGGGTGGATGAGCTACGAGGGGAAATGAACAAAATCAAACCTCCTACATTTGATGGTGAGCACAAGAAGGATGAAGATGAAAAAACATGGCTGCTAAGCATGAGAAAGTACTTCCAATTGCATAACTATTCTTCTCATGCAGAGGGAAGAATTGCCATATACCAACTTAAAGGAAAAGCATCCATGTGGTGGGATCAACTGGTGCAAGTACAACACCTCAGGGATAAAAGTGTGACTTGGAAGGATTTCAAGAGGCATTTTGAGAAGAAATACTTGACCAAGAGGTATTATGACAGAAAGATGAAAGAATTATTTTGTAACATCCCGCTCTTGCGCTCTTGCGCGCACTGAGCGAACTTATTCTTTGAGGACACTTGCGTGCAAGTGATCCAGGTTATTATATTATTGGTCGTTTGATTATGACTATGAGATATTGTGGATTTGATGATATGTTATTTAGTTGTATTTACATAGACATGTGCTATTGACTAGGTTCTCCTAAGTGTGCAGGACTCTGGACATTGAGGATGCAGAGGCATTGATGAAACCCCTTGGACTCTAGATCAAGTCAGGGAGTGGATTGTTAGGGTTTGAATGTTGTTGATGTGACATATGTAAATATGATTATATGTTATGATGATTGATTATTATTGTTGAAATGATTCATTGATGGATGTAGGCTGACGATAGCTTGCCGACCAGACTCACATTTGGAGTAGAGGGGTCACACACGACAACCAGAGACATTGAGGGAGAGGTGTGGCAGCAACCCTGCCACAACCTACTATCACACCCGTTGTGGCTTGAACTGTAGGTTAACGATTACCTAGTTTGAGAAGACCCATGATGCCATGAGGGCAGACCATGACAGTCACTCACGATGATTCTAAAGGGTGTGCAATAAGGCAGGGGCCTTATTCCTTAGAGGCCCTTAGTCTCCCACAAGATCACCAGGCGGAGTATTGACTCTAGGGGTTTGACGTCTACCAAATTCAGTCAAGAGGCGAGTGGCACCCTTGGATCACGTAGTGCGTCTTGAAGGGCACATCGCGCAAATAAAACGGAAAGATGCGAGTGGCACCCTTGGAGCATGTAGTGCATCTTGTAGGGCACGTCGCGCAAATAAAATGGAAAGAGGCGAGTGGCACCCTTGGAGCATGTAGTGCATCCTGAAGGGCACGTCACAATTTTTGTTGGTAAGTGAATAAACCTAGTGCCTAAAAAGCTATGTCTTCTTAGGACCTGGTCAACTTTAAAATAAATGATGTGATAAGTAAAGTTTAATGACTAAATTTTTCCCTTAAGAACTGTCACCAAGCCTAGTGAATTGAAAACCTAGGTCTGAGTAGAACCTTATAACAAAAAAAAAAAAACTAATTAGACTTATAACCGGGTTAAAGTGGAAATTTTAATTCACTAAGGTTCTTTTTATAAAATTTTAATTCACTAAGGTTCTTTTTATACAATTTCAATTCACCAAGGTTCTTTTTATAAAATTTCAAATCACTAAAGGTTCTTTTTATAACTAATTAAAAAAAAATCAAGCATTAATAATTAAAGTGAAAATTTTATTAAAGGGGTTAATTAATAAAAGGGGTACTTGGTTGTTTTTGTCTAAACCTGCTAATTCTGAATTTAGTTATAAAAAGGGGAAACTTAAAGAAAAGGGGAAACTTAAAGAAAATAGAAACTTAAAGAGAAAGGGAATGTCTAACTTAGTAAGAAATCTAGCCTTGAAACTTTCTATTTATGAACTGAACTACGAATTAAGTAAGGCGTAAGTCATTTAAGAATTGTAAGTGAATAATGAGACATCGATGAACGTTTTTAGGAACACTTTTAGGTGGCGAGGGAAATAGACCAATTTAATTAATTAATAAATTGATTTTCTGGTGCAACTAGGGGATCGAGCGACATGTGTACGAGGGAGGTTTTTCCTAATTAAGTAAATGAAAAAGGAATAATGAGAATTTTGTGAAACTAATTACTTGAAAACTCTATAAAAATTATGGCAGAGGAGGAGTATGGATCACATCTGGCTTGCGTAACGTTACGCTGTTGAAATTTCATATAGACTGAACTTTCTCTTGTGGGAGTTGGGATACCCAACTCGGGTAACGAGTGGTAGCTTGACCTTGAGAGGTGAGTTGGGTGCTATCATTCTCTGGTATTCTGTGCATAGCCCCTTTACGACTCAAGGGGCTCAGGGGGAAGAAAAGTATCCCTGGCGTTGGCTGGGAGGTTAAGGTGAGGTCACATCGGTTAGCAAACAAGAGCTGGACGGAGCGCGCGCGTGACAACGACTTCAGAGCATTCACATTTGGATAAGGTACGCATGTTTAAGTTGTTACTTGCAACGAAATTTAATTTACACTTGTTTATTTGACTGTACTCGGATGAAGATTTCATTACCATGAGCTTTCCTTGCCCATGTATTTCTATGGTAATTTTAATTCACTTGTCACTAGATTCATTCAATAAGAACCCCTTTCTATCCAAAGTATCTGTTATTTATGAGTTACTATCTATTTGTGTGTGGCCAGAATGAGCCCCAGACTCAAACCTTGCCTGTGCTTTGTATCTCTTTCCTGCGTTTTTTTTATTCCTTGATTGCACTTTTATTTCATTACTTGCTTCTCCACGAAGAATATCTAGATGCAGATTGTGTTTTTATCCTTTTTTCTTTGATCCTTTAAGTTATTAGTATGTGCCTAAGCAGTCGGCCAGGAACCAAATCGACTGTCTTTCACTCCGGTGTTAAAGATTTAGATTCAAATGCCCTGCTTTCCTGTGCATGGATAATAACTGTAGGATCCTTTCTCTGCCCCATGAGGATTTCTCTCCTGAGCGTTTATTCCCTCCTTAGCCTCTGTGATTATTGCATTTATTCTCTGCAATTTCGTGCTTCCAACCTGCGATTGGGATGTCACTCCCTATTGTCTAAATTGTTTTATTTCTCAGCATAATTTTTTTTGTTGACTGCCCGGGGAGTTCACTTCTATGAACAACAAGATCACCCTGCAATGCTCTGTGTTTATTGTTTACCATACACTGCGAAGATTTGTGGTTGATATCCCAATGAATTCACTGCTAGGTTCAACGAATCCACCCTTCAAAGCTCAGAGTTATTGCTCTCTGGTTTTTTTTTCCCCAGCGAATAACATTAATAATCTATGCATTTTTCTCCATGATTTGTACAGGTCTCTTTGTGTTTTTTTTTTTATTGATTATCTCCGCGTTTTGAATTAATCATCTCTGAATGATTATCTCTGCGTTGAATGATTAATCTTCGATTCCTTGGCTCCTTGCAAAAGGGGAAAAAGTTTTTTTTTTTTTCCAGCAAATCTGGGTGATTCGTACCAACCATATATCCGCTCTCTTTTCCTCAGAAAAATTCGAGTTATCAACATCGAAATTACTTGGCGATCTGCCCAGTAAAAGGTAGCGCTCCTGGGTGTTTTTCTTGGCGTTTTACACAACCATTTCACCCAGTTTTTACACAACATTCTAGTTATGGATTTTATTGTTTCTTAGTTATGGATCTTATTGTTATTTACACAGCGATATCATATTTAACTCTGCGATATCATATATTTAATAGACAACATTATCATATATTTAATAGACAACAATATCATATATTCAATAGACTTGTGAATGGATAACAATATTGATTGTTGACAACGTTTTTACACGTGAATGACAACGTTGTAATATGTGAATGATAGCGTTGTAATTATTGTTGTGTATGACTGTGTTTTTATCTAATATATGATAGACAACGAATTTATGACTATGTATGACAACGGATTTATGACTGTGTGTGATTGCATTGTAATTGTTGATGTGTATAACAACGATTTTTAATAATAATGAATGATAGACAACGATCCTGTATATATTTTTGACAACGAATTTATTTCTGGATAACTGTTTTAACCGACAGATAAGATGATGTGGAAGTTATTTTGTTAATCCAAAAGAAAACCCTTGTATTCATGTTCTTAATATATTAATTTACATGTTTATGATGGTAGACATTATTTAGCTTAACAAAATGTAAGTACTAATTCCTTATATCACTATGATTAAGCTAGCTTTCAAATAACATTCTATTATATAGAAAATTAAAATAGAATATCCATGCACATGAATTTTTAGATATTATTCAAATTATTTATGTTTTATAGTGTGGGAGACTTCCTTGAAAAAGTGTCTCATAAGAAAACAATAATTCTTCAGTTGGTTGCGCAATTTAAATATTGAATGATGTCACCTTACATCTTGTTGATTTGTCGATTGGGTGCTTGGGTATAGTCTTCTTGTATTTTTGACAGTTAATTTGGTCTCCTAGCGCGTTGGATTTTTCTTGGGTTATTGGTGTAGATACGTTATGTTGCACCTTGGTTACTGTCACGCCCACCGCCTTGTTATGACATGATTCTTGATGAGGCGATCATTGCGCACCCCGATTGATAGAAGTGAATGATAACCTAGCTAGAGTCATGTGCTTCCCAATGTGGGCGTAATGTTCGTTGTAATTGATGTTAGTACTTGTGTTGTAACTCTTGTTGTGCTTATTCCTCTCTCGCCATGAAGGTTCAAGTTACCTGTGTCATTTGATGTTGGTTGTGTCTATTTGATCTTGATGTTGTCCCATAGCTTAGTCGTTTTATTTGTCTATTTGATTTCGCTTGTTTCGTCCATTTGCATGATGTGCCAGTATGCTGGGTCGTTGTTGTCAGTTTCCTGATTTATGGGCGTTGTGTTCATCGTCAAGTTGTGTTGATTAATTGTTTTCAATGTTGCCTTCTTGCTTAAGAAAAAAAAATTACTTTTGTGTTGCATCACATGTAGTCGTAACGACAGGGGTCGTTACATCTTTGAACTTAAATTGAGCAGCATGGCTATTGATAAATATGAAATGAGATTCTTAGAGCTGTTGAAGTATGTCTCCTTCATCAAGGATGAGACAATGAAGTTTCACAGGTACCTGAGTGGGCTGTCGTCTTTCATCAGTGATAAAATCCAATATGAAGACCCCAAGACTCTAGAAGAAGCGATAAGGAGAGAAAAATGCTTATATGATCAACAAAAAGGAAAGCCTACTTTCCATAAGGCTTGGGAGGACAAGAAGAATTTAAAGAAGGAATAGAGGCAGAAGGAAAGCAAGCCTCCATTTTTCAGAAACAGCCCTCAAGGACAACCATCTTTTAGAGAGCATAGAATGGACAAGGTAGGAGGGCAAAGGTGAAAGAAGGCACCCATTCAATGTTGGGGCTGTAAGGGAGACCACAAGTATAGAGATTGTCCTCACAAAAGTGAAAAGGTAAGAGTTGATCACAATGTACATCAAGCAGAAACAGTGGAGGACATGGGAAGAAGAGTACCAAGGATCTATGCAACCCTGGACAACAAGCAAGTTGAGTTTCAATCACACATGATTGAAGTTGAAGGTATGATCAATAACCATGCCTTTACTATTTTAATTGATTTGGGGGCTAGTCATAGCTATATAGACCCTAAGGTAGTAGAAATATTACTTTTTCCAAGAAGCAAGCATGGGAAATCTTGGCTGGTACAGATGGCTATAAGAGCCAAGAGGAAAGTTGTTGAGTTGGTTAAATCATGTCCAGTGGGCATGAATGGACTGTGTACTAAGGCAGATTTTAACATCTTGTCGTTGGGATCATATGCTTGCCTAATTTGTATGGATTGGTTGGACCAACACCATGCCATATTAGACTGCCATAACAAGGCATTCACTTGCTTGGATGAGGAAGGAAATCAAAAAACAGTCCAAGGAATTCCAAGGGCAGTTATTGTCCGGGAAATCTCAGCAATGCAGCTGAAGAAGTGCTACAGGAAAGGCTATCAAATATTTGCAGCCCATATGGAGGAAGCATCTAAGGATAAGGTGCCAAATATGGAGGATCATGCAGTCCTCGAAGATTTTGAGGATGTGTTCAAGGAGGTACCAGAACTACCTCCAAAGAGAGATATTGATTTCTCTATTAATTTGATGCCTAGAGCAGCTCCAATATCAAAGACTCCTTACAGAATGAGTATACCAGAGCTAAAGGAATTCCAAATGTAGCTTGAAAAACTTCTGAAAAAGGGGTATATACGCCCAAGTGTGTCACCTTGGGGTGCCCCAATATTGTTCGCGAAGAAGAAAGATGGGACATTGAGATTGTGCATCGACTTCAGAAAGTTGAACAAATTAACTATAAAGAACAAGTATCCTCTACCAAAGATCGATGATCTCTTTTATCGATTGAAGGATGAAAAGATATTTTCCAAGATAGATCTCAGGTCAGTATACCATTAGGTAAGGATTAAAAAGGAAGATATCAACAAGATCGCCTTCAGGACAAGATATGGTCATTATGAGTTCATAGTGGTGCCATTTGGGTTGCTAAATACACTAGTTGTTTTCATGTGCTTAATGAATGGTGTTTTCCTGGAATATTTAGACAAGTTTGTCATTGTTTTTTTGGATGTCGTTCTTGTATACTCCAAGTCAGAAGAAGAGCATGAGAACCATTTGAGGATGGTGCTGCAAGTGCTAAGAAAACATCAGGTGTATGCCAAATTGAGCAAGTGCTCATTTTATCAAAACAAATTTCACTATTTGGGGCATATCATATCTGAAGAAGGGATAGCAATTGACCTTGAAAATATTTAGGCCATTAAAGGGTGGACAACACCTAAGAATGTGACAAAAGTCGGATCCTTCATGGGTCTAGCTAGCTATTACAGAAGGTTCATTGCAGGGTTTTCGAGAATAACTCACCCCATCACTTCCTTGCAAAGTAAGGGGAAGAAGTTTCAATGGACAGAAGAATGTGAAAAGAGTTTCCAGCAATTGAAGCAACTGTTAACCAGTGCTCCAATTCTGAAGATCGCAGATCCGAATGAATATTTTTTGGTTTTCATAGATGCATGCAAAGAAGGACTTGGTGGAGTCTTTATCCAGAATGGGTTTGTAATATGTTTCGAGTCCAGAAAATTGAAAGAACATGAAAGGCTCTATGCCACTCATGATTTGGAATTAATAGCCATAGTGCACACTTTGAAGAAGTGGAGGAACTACCTCATGGGAAAAATATTTGATCTAAGGACAGACCATAATGCTCCGAAATATTTGTTTGATCAACCTACTTTGAATGCTAGGCAGAGTAGATGGTTGGAATTCCTCTGTGAGTATGACTTTGATATCAAGCACATCAAAGGAAAGGAGAACAAAGTGGATGATACACTCAGTAGAAGAGTGCATGAACTGCATGCTACATCCATTAGCATGTATCAAACGGATCTCAAAGGTAGACTTTCTGAAACTGCAAAAGCATATTTGCAGTACATGGAATTGGTAACAAAATTGCAGCAAGGTAAAATGTAGGAAAAGGTTGAGGATTATGAATTGGGATTTGATGGAATACTTATGTATAGAAACAAAGTCTATGTACCCAACTCTTACGAATTGAGGAGTGCGATTTTAAAATAAATGCATAATGTGCCTTATGCAGGACACCCAGTATATCAGAAAACAATCTCAGTAGTCAAAAGCCAATATTATTGGCCAGGCATGAGGAGGGAGATTGTTGATTTTTTTGTTAAATGCTTGGAATGTCAAAGGGTAAAGGTTGAGCATAGACACCCAATTGGTTTACTGCAGCCATTACCCATTCCTGAGTGGAAATGGGAAGTGGTAACAATGGATTTCATCACAGGGTTGCCAGAACAAACAAGTCATGGTGGTGGTGGACAAGCTTACTAAAGTTGCCCATTTCATTCCTATGAAGACTACTCATAAGGAAACTAACATTGTTGATATTTATATGAGGGAAGTAGCATGCTTGCATGGTGTACCCAAGAAAATTGTGTCTGATAGAGACCCAAAGTTTACATCAAAGTTGTGGAAGGGGTTATTCAAAGGGTTCAGAACAAATCTGAACTTCAACACTGCTTATCATCCTGAGTCTGATGGATAGACAGAGAGGGTGAACCAAGTCATAGAAGATATGTTAAGAATGTATGTGATGGAAAAACCATATAAATGGTAATATTATCTACACTTGGTATAATTTGCATACAAAAATGGGTATCAAACATCATTGGAGATGAACCCGTTTGAAGCATTTTATGGAAGAAAGTGCAACACCCCAGTAAGCTGGGACAACCCAGATAATCCAGATTTTATGAGCAGAACAAAATGAATACAGATTATTAATAGGTGCTTAACACAAAATAACAGAGATACAGTAAAATTGTTTTTCTATTCAATAATGAAATAAGCTGAAAACTGTAAAATGCAGCGGAAACAAGCTTGTTGGAATGGTGACGACTTATCTCTGAGAAGAGATGTGACGACTACGCTCATTCGCAATAAGAAGATTACAATGAGGCTCTGAAGGAATTTTTACAATAAGAAATAATTCCAAAAACCCTAGACATCCAAAAACCTAA
>JASDQU010099548.1:0-21198 GCA_032191745.1 Picea mariana
AAGTTCACATCCTGCTCCATTGTAGCCTGTGAGAATGCCAATGAAGTTCGCACCCTGCTTCACTCTTAGGGTGAGGGAAGTTCGCACCCTACTAGTGTATTTGCCTGCGAGAATGCCAATGAAGTTCACACCCTGCCTTTGTCTAGGGTGTGAGAATTACTGTTCTTGATCAGTACTAGAGTTTGCACCTGGCTAGAGACGGGACCTGTGAGAATGCAATTATGTTTGCACCTCACTTCCGTAGCTCCGTGGCCTCCCTGGCTCTGATACCATGTAGAAATTTCGATACAAATTAAGTATTCCTGCGATTCTCCTGATCTAACAATTTCTGCCACTTTTTAAATACATAATCGCTTCTACTATTATTATTGCAGAAGCAATTAAACCACGATCACAACCACAATGCACAAAGTGAAATATCAATAACACACAACATAGAAGTTTTACCAGGAAAGCGTAAAGATAAAAACCCCACTATCATATATTATGTATATCATGAATCATGAAACAATCTCATACAAAACTCTAATCCAATAGCTCTCAGTATAATACAATCATCTCACACTGTCATACACAAATTAGCAAATACATGCGCCAATTCCTGTGTCCAGACAGCCTGCCTCCTCTGCAGAAACTCTGCAATCTTAATTCTCACAATGAATCGAATGAATACAGTTGCATCGTTTGCACATGCTCATAAGCATATTCACTGCATGTGTGAAAAAATCACAACTGATAGCCAAAATGTCCCTTTCACCTGTTATCTCAACTGGATCTCCATTGGAACTGACATGCATGTAGTTAACCATGGTGAATCTTCAGTTGCATGTCAGTTCATTGATTAACTGAACTCTCACTAGTGCATGTTTAGTTACAACTAGTACAACTGATATTAACTCACTTAAATACACTTATAATTCTGTTACAATTCCAAATCACTCAGTTATGAATGAGATAATAGATTAATATTTATTGTCTAATTTAATTAAGGGAAAAGTAAATTAGACACATGTTTCTTGTTGACTTTTCAACAAAGAATAAAATGAATGAAAAAGGACAAGTTGTTAAAAATAAAGACAGATTGGTCTGTAAAGGGTATGCACAATTTGAAGGTCAGGAATTTGATGAAACTTTTACACTAGTGGCAAGATTGGAAGCCATCAGAATGTTTCTTTCATATTAATGTCATAAGAACTTCAAAGTTTATCATATGTATGTTAAGTCAACATTTCTTAATGGATATCTAGAGGAAGAAGTAGATATGGAGCAAACAGAAGGATTCTCATTGAAATATAATCCTGATTATGTTTGCAAGCTAAAGAAGGCCTTATATGGACTAAAACAAGCACCACGAGCTTGGTATTATATACTGGAAAAAATTTTACAAGACAAGGGGTTCAAGAAAGGTATTGTTGACAACAATCTCTACATTAAGTCTGAAGGTGATAATCTACTAGTTGTTTTGGTTTATGTAGATGATATTATTTTTCGTTGTACTAATGAATCCTCTATCCAGTGGTTTTCTAACTCTATGAAAACAGAGTTTGAGATGTCCATGATAGGAGAACATTCATACTTTCTGGGTTTACAAGTAAATCAGAGTTCTGCGGGAATATTTATCTCTCAAGAAAAATATTTGAAAGAGATGTTGAAGAAATTTTAGATGGAGGATTCCTCTCCTATTATCACACCTATGGTGGTTGGTTGCAATCTCAGTAAAGATGATATTTCACCTGATGTTGATCAAAGGACATATCGCTCTATGATAGGCAGTCTTCTGTACATCATAGTATCTTGTCCTGATATAATGCAAGTTGTTGGAATGGTAAGTCGTTATCAGTCTGCTCCTAAACAAATTAATTTGGTAGTTGTCACAAGGATATTCAAATACTTGAAGGGAACAATGACTCATGGTCTATGGTATCCCAGAAATCAGAATTGTTAGTTAACTGCTTATTCAAATGTAGATTGGGAAAATTTTGTGGATGAGAGAAAGAGCACCAGTGGAGGTGCATTCTTCCTGTGTGAATCGTTGGTAGCATGGATTAGTAAGAAGCAGGGAACTATTTCCTTATCAACTACAGAGGCAGAGTACATTGTTGTTGCTACTTGCTACACTCAGATTTTATGGATGATTCAAACTCTTACAGTTTTGAAGGTAAATTATACTGATCCCCTTACAATTCACTGTGATAACACTAGTCCCATTAGTGTCTCCAAGAATTCTATTCTTCATTCCAAGACTAAGCATATCTGAATAAAATACCATTTTCTCATAGAACAAGTTACAAACAGAGTCGTTCAGCTGAATTATATTCCTTCTATAGAACAGATAGTTGATATCTTTACTAAACCGTTAGAAGCAACCCCTTTTGGATATCTTCATCAAAAGTTGGGGGTTATAACTTATTTCATCTAATCTTTTCACTTGGATGGGGGGAGTACTTATGGAATATCTATTATATTTCTAAGATTCTCATAGTTGATAGGGGGAGTATGTACTGCAACAGCTCAAGGGGAGCATATTTCTTCTTTGACATTGATGTCAAAGAGGGAGAAAGTGTGGTAATTTCAAGGATGCTACAGTAGTATAATTGGATGTTCTTCAAGGGGTTTCAAGGGTTTTCCATCAATGCCAAAGGGGGAGATTGTTGGCATGTTTTTCAGAGAAAGGCAGAGTATGCATGTTTGTCATTGATGGAAAATATCATGATCAATAGCACAACGACAATGATGGAATGGCAAGATCAATAGTGTAATATCAGGAGGAGGATTTGAGTGCAAAGACTGACCGTCGTCGAATCCAGAAGAAGGAGCACGATATTTAAGTACAATATGAAGTGGGCTTAGAAAGTCCTGAAAGCGGGAGAACCGTTGATCCAAGAAGGACACGTGGCAAACAGTCAAAGCGCAAAAAAGGTTTCATTTCAGAGTTTCACAGATTAAGAAATCTAAAGGAAAGAGCTCAAACTCGTGATATGCAAAATCGTGATAACAATCCTAACCGTTGGAGTCATAGGACACGTGGAAAGTGATTGGAATTTCGCTGACTTGCATATTGGAGGAGTCAATAGAGCATGGTGTGAGAACTTTTGATATGTGATATTCTGAAATGATCTAAGCCATTGGATTTAGGGTTGATTTGAACCCTTGGATCGAGGTACATGATGGAACATTGGATGCAGAGGACACATGGCGAGTGGTTGGCATTTCGTTGACTGAAATTTCAAAGGAAGAAGGCTCCTAACCTCTCAAACTCGCAATATGAGAAATGACGAAATAATCTCAGTTGTTGGATTGAAGACAAATCTGGGTTGTCAGATCTAAGAGGTAGATCATGATAGATCACGTCAGTGAGGACATGTGGCAATCTATGATAGCAACGACACGTGGTACGAGTATATAAGGACAAGTGTCAAATTGTTTTGGCTTTTCAGGACACTGGAAATCATAATTCTGAGTGACATGTGGCAGCCACTTGTCTCTTTACATGTCATTGAGTGACGCAATAATGATGTCACTTCATGAGTTCTTGTTTCGAGAGTTTCAGCTTCAAAGTACCGAAGGCTTAAGTACCGGGGTGGAGGAGAGTCGTCAATCACTGTGGATGGTGGACCGTTGATCTTGCTCCATTTCAGAGTTTTGGATACCGGGAGTTGGAGGATTCAAAGACACTCACGACAAGAATGCCAAAATGCGAAATCACGAAGCACCTTTTGGCGCAGCCTATGGTCATCGTTGGTGGTGACGTGAGGGGAAAGAGATAGTAGAGCTAAGCTCCTTTTTGACGATCACAACATGAAGAGTCAAGACTCTTCACCACAGGATTCCCAAAGTCGCGAATCACGAAGTGCTCGTTTGGTTAGTGAGTGGTCACAACATGTGGTTATATGGTCATGAGAAGGGAAGGAGCCAATCCAGCTAACCTCCTTTTCAGAGTTTCAGGGGTCGCAACTTGGAGTTTCGAGACCCTTTGACAAAGGATTGCCGAAATGCGAAATGTGAAACACATTTTGATTAGGCCCATGGTCACAGCTAGTGGGCATATGGAATAAGTGTGAGACCCAATACTTGTAATTCAACGGTGTAGGTTAATCAAGAATATGATCGAAGGGTCATTGTTTATTTTCATGATTAATAATGTCAGTTACGATTCAGTTAGAAAATTGAATCATGGTTCTTGATCGGTTGGCGATTCAACTGCTGAGATGTTTTTGTCTTTCCCCACGGAGATTCGAGGTGTAACTGATGAGGATGGTGTGTATAAAAGGAGAGATGTAGCGACTGTGTAAGGCAGGCTATTCTAACTGAAACAATGAGATGAACTGTAAGAAGGGTAAAATGAAAGAATGCAGAGCATGAGATAAAACTCAGAGATGAGTAACAGTCATCAAACAGACAAAAGAAAGAGCATAATAACAGAATAGCATGAAGCAAGAGAAGAATAGAAGAATAGCATGAAGCAGAGAAGAACTGTAGAACTATTTTTGAACCAGAGAAGAATTGCATAACAGTGAAGAAGGGATAAGAATTGAAATACCTATATTGTTTATTTGTCAATCATTTATTCATAATCAGGGAGGAAGGGTGGTGCTAGGGAGGACTATGGTCCTCTGATACTCAAGTTGGTTCTTGAATATTGGAAGTTGTATCTTCCATTTAGTTGTGGCTAGAAAAATAGGGTGGCAGGGTGGTGCTCAGGAAAACACAGATTTTTCTGTATACAAGTTGGTGCTTGTATAAATCTAGTTGGTGCTGGAATATTTAGGGAGTTGGTGCTTCCTTCTAGTGGGTGCTAGAGAAACCAGAGAGTTGGTGCTCTCAACAAGTTGGAGCTTGTAAAACAGAGGTAGTAGCCTCACTTCGAGTTGGTGCTCAAACATAGATGATGTACAGAACTTAAAAGACTACCTATCATTTCGAAGAAGAAGAAGTTTTCTCCCTTTATGGGTTTCCTTGTGAAAATATGTCTCTGTGTATATCTTATGTGTGATTGATGCTCATTATTTATGTTTTCCAGATGATGTATAATATTGATGGTCACTTGATGAAAGATTAAAAATGGTTTAATAGACTTAAAATTGTTTAAGCACAGTAACAACTGATTCACCCCCCCTCTCAATTGTCTTAGTAATTTCAACATATTTCTCATTGGATATATCAGTATTAATATCAAAATCCAAACTAACATGAATAGCTTGAGAGGCCTCAATACCCATGACTATCTTGTCATAATCAAAAATATTTTACCTATTGTGGTCAATATATCAAGTTTTGCAAAGGGACCAAGATTCGAAATTATAAGGTTGGGCCTAATATTAAACATAATGAGTTTACATTTATTAGATCCTTGCTACTTTGTTCGTTTGAAGCACGAGGTTTTCAAAATCCTTTGTCTATTGGAACATGAATTTTCACCAACAATATTTAACATTTCGATGCATATTTTGATACATATTGAATATGAACTAGAGCATTGTGGCCTTGTAAGAATGAGATGGATGTATCCTATAGAGAGATATATGAAGGTTTTGAAAAAACTTGTTCATACTAGGGTAAAACCAAATGGTAGAATGTCCAAGGGAAATTCAATGCAAGAGGTTGTGGGAGTTTGCAAAGAATATATGAAGGATTTTGAAAATGTCAATCGACATGTATGGGATGATGACGAAGATGAGAGAGTTGTAGGTGAAGTGTTAGAAGGAAATTAAAGGCTCTTTAAGATATGATGTGAAGAATTAAGTGTGATACATGTATGTATTATTCATAACACATCTTCATTCGATAAGTGGCACATGTGAAAATATTTTTTACACAATAATTTATAGATTCAATTGCATTTACAGATTTATATTATTAATCTTATTATATTATATGATCATATTATATGTATAAAATACAAAGAAGAGAATCAAACATGGATGCAACATCCACCTCAAATGCACAGATGCCATGATTTGATTGGAGGTGATTCGTTTCCAAAATTTGAAGAATGTATTTATAATGCAGTCAATGATGCAAAAGAAGAAGGTCAAGATATAACAATGGAGGAAAGTGATGTTTCACAACTTCCACATATATGGGCTATGAAGTTTAGTGGAATGTGGGCCTATGGTATTCATTTAAGAGTGGAAGAAAAGGACAAATGAAAGGAAAATTGTGATTGTGTTTTTAGTACTGAATTTCTTCATGAAACCAAAAAGAAATTTTATGTTGGATTCATCCAGGAAATTATTCAAGTTCATTATGGTGAAAATAGTCCTATATTTTTTAAATGTAAGTGGGTCAAAACATCCACAGTAGAACATGATGAGTATGGATTTGTATGTGCAAATACACGACATTTTTTTATCAAAGATGAATGAGTTGTATGTCTCCCCTCTTAAAATTAACCAATCATTTCTAATTGATGATGTAATAATCCAAGGATGTTCATATCTCATTCAAACAGAGTCTCGTTCGAAATGAAAATTCATGGAATTTGTTGATATAATACTTGATGGGAAATACATCGATAATTTACAAGAAACATTAAAATAAGTGGTTGAAGATTATGAAAGAGTGATTGAAGAAGAGACTTTGATTACCAATGAAGATATTGCGAGAGAGAATGTATTGCATGCCACAGATGAGGATGACGAAGAAAATCAAGAAGATGCACACACAAGTGATCAGGATTCTGATCCTGGTGGCAACAAAAATGATTATGATGATGATTTGTCACCTAAACTCTGATTATATGTATGATGTAAATTTTCACTGTTGTTTTACTCATGCATTTTTCAATCTAATCATCATTAATGTTTTTTTGTTATTGGATAAATCGGTGAATGCGGACTTAAAATAATCTCCCTAGATCCAGCAGGATCTAGAACAAAACAAGACAGGACATGACGCTTTCCCCAAGTTGCTACCATTGAATTTACTACCAAAGAAGGAATATATGGCATATCTTTAGATATTGCTTCCTTATATCTCTATTGTCCCAGCTTCGCCCTGGTGCTCTTGTGAGATCAAATCTGCAATGACACAAACCAACCAGAGTGAGAGAAACAATTGTAGATTCAATGGAAACCTAAACATGTAATCAAGGAGTCGTGTAATAAAACGCTAATGATTTTATTGGAGAGAAACATGCCACCATATCATATTAAGTAAAAGTGGAAGATACAACCAAATTGCCTTGATGTCGCAAGTTCCTATTCAATGGTCCTTTGTTCCAACACATGCATACACTTGCTCCAAATTTGTATGAAGATCGCCCACAAAATCTTGATGGAAAAATGGAGGCCTTAAGCATCAGTTGTAATAGGATCCTTCACACAGTCTTCATCCTATTATTTCAGCAATTATTTGCTCAATCTTTCTTAACCTTTTCCATGAGAAACCCATCACTATATAGGAGAAGGTGGAGTGGTTACAAGGATGAGGATGATCCCACCAAATCAGAGAATCTAGTAAGACCACAACCATATGGACGCCACCTCACATTCTAGAATATTCTCCTTATAGAAACTTTGTGAAACTTCTTCCTTTCCTTAGCTTCAAACGCCACCACACCCTGCCTATATAGCAGCATGTAGAAATCCCACGAGCTAGGCATTGAGCAGACTATGGAAATCAAGGATTTTCGCACTGTGTACCATTGTCAGCCTGCGACGTCATTCTAAAAATATGTCTTGTAGGGGAAGAACTTAGTCATTTTTCGCATGTAAACGATTGTTTTGAGAGCCTGAACACATGCCTATAGAGTCATCATCAGAGTGACCAAAATAATGTGTAACAGTTGGTACATTGTATACAAAACCTAAGTTGTTCATTGATATTTTGAAGTGCATTTTACTTATTGTTAAGGGTTAATAATAAACCCATTTGATCATCTTACTATATGTTTGGATTTTGGATCGATCACTCAATTAAATTCAAAGTACTTTTATTGTTTATACACTGTTTATTTGAGTACAAAATATGAATTTGTATTTTGCTTATTTACTGTTGATTTCAAGTTATATAAGAAAAGCTTCAGGAGTTGATTTTAAGTGGATTTTGTTCTTTCACTTGTGCACTTAATTTTTCAGCACATGCAATTAATAAAATACGAGTTTCAAACTCATATTCCATTGTTGTTCTACTAATTCAAGTGTCAAATTGTTTTGGCTTTTCAGGCCACTGGAAATTATAATTCTGAGTGACATGTGGCAGCCACTTGTCTCTTGACATGTCATTGAGTGACGCAATAATGATGTCACTTCATGAGTTCTTATTTCGAGAGTTTCAGCTTCAAAGTCCCGAAGGCTCAAGTACCGGGGTGGAGGAGAGTCGTCCGATCACTGCGGATGGTGGACCGTTGATCTTGCTCCATTTCGGAGTTTTGGATACTGGGAGTTTGAGGATTCAAAGACACTCACGACAAGAATGCTGAAATGCAAAATCACGAAGCACCTTTTGGCGTAGCCTATGGTCATCGTTGGTGGTGACGTGAGGGTAAAGAGATAGCAGAGCTAAGCTCCTTTTCGACAATCACAACATGAAAAGTCAAGACTATTCACCACAGGATTCCCAAAGTCGTTAATCACGAAGTGCTCGTTTGGTTAGTGAGTGGTCACAGCATGTGGTTATATGGTCACGAGAAGGGAAGGAGCCAGTCCAGCTAACCTCCTTTTCAGAGTTTCGGGGTTCGCAACTTGGAGTTTCGAGACCCTTCGACACAGGATTGCCAAAATGTGAAATGCGAAACACATTTTGGTTAGGCCCATGGTCACAGCCAATGGGAATATGGAATAAGTGTGAGACCCAACACTTGTAATTCAATGGTGCAGGTTAATCAAGAATATGACCGAAGGGTCATTGCTTATTTTCATGATTAATAATGTCAGTTACGATTTAGTTAGAAAATCGAATCATGGTTCTTGATCAGTTGGCGACTCATCTGCTGAGACGTTTTTGTCTTTCCCCATGGAGATTCGAGGTGTAACTGATGAGGATGGTGTGTATAAAAGGAGAGATGTAGTGACTGTGTAAGGCAAGCTATTCTAACTGAAACAATGAGATGAACTGTAAGAAGGGTAAAATGAAAGAATGCAGAGCATGAGATAAAACTCAGAGATGAGTAACAATCATCAAATATACAAAATCAAGAGCATAATAACAGAATAGCATGAAGCAAGAGAAGAATGGAAGAACAGAATGAAGCAGAGAAGAACTGTAGAACTATTTTTGAACCAGAGAAGAATTGCATAACAGTGAAGAAGGGGTAAGAATTGAAATACCTGTATTGTTTATTTGTCAATCATTTATTCATAATCAGGGAGGAAGGGTGGTGCTAGGGAGGACTGTGGTCCTCTGATATTCAAGTTGGTTCTTGAATATTAGAAGTTGTATCTTCCATTTAGTTGTGGCTAGAAAAATAGGGTGGTAGGGTGGTGCTCAGGAAAAAACAGAGTTTTCTGTATACAAGTTGGTGCTTGTATAAATCTAGTTGGTGCTGGAATATTTAGGGAGTTGGTGCTTCCTTCTAGTGGGTGCTAGAGAAACCAGAGAGTTGGTTCTCTCAACAAGTTGGAGCTTGTAAAATAGAGGTAGTAGCCTCACTTTGAGTTGGTGCTCAAACATAGATGATGTACAGAACTTAAAAGACTGCCTATCATTTCGAAGAAGAAGAAGTTTTCTCCCTTTATGGGTTTCCTCGTGAAAATATGTCTCTGTGTATATCTTATGTGTGATTGATGCTCATTATTTATGTTTTCCATATGATGTATAATATTGATGGTCAATTGATGAAAGATTAAAAATGGTTTACTAGACTTAAAATTGTTTAAGCACAGTAACAACTGATTCACCCGCCCTCTTAGTTGTATTAGTAATTTCAACATATTTCACATTGGATATATCAGTAGTAATATCAAAATCCAAACTAACATGAATATCTTAAGAGGCCTCAATACCCATGACTATCTTGTCATAATCGAAAATATTTTACCTATTGTGGTCAATATATCAAGTTTTGCAAAGGGACCAAGATTCGAAATTATAAGGTTGGGCCTAATATTAAACATAATGAGTTTACATTTATTAGATCCTTGATACTTTGTTCGTTTGAAGCACGAGGTTTTCAAAATCCTTTGTCTATTGGAACATGAATTTTCACCAACAATATTTAACATTTCGATGCATATTTTGATACATCTTGAATATGAACTAGAGCATTGTGGCCTTGTAAGAATGAGATGGATGTATCCTATAGAGAGATATATGAAGGTTTTGAAAGAACTTGTTCATACTCGGGTAAAACCAGATGGTAGAATGTCCAAGGGATATTCAATGCAAGAGGTTGTGGGAGTTTGCAAAGAATATATGAAGGATTTTGAAAATGTCAATCGACATGTATGGGATGATGACGAAGATGAGAGAGTTGTAGGTGAAGTGTTAGAAGGAAATGAAAGGCTCTTTAAGATATTATGTGAAGAAATAAGTGTGATACATGTATGTATTATTCATAACACATCTTCATTCGATAAGTCGCACATGTGAAAATATTTTTTACACAATAATTTATAGATTCAATTGCATTTACAGATTTATATTATTAATCTTATTATATCATACGTTCATATTATATGTAGAAAATACAAAGAACAGAATCAAACATGGATGCAACATCCACCTCAAATGCACAGATGCCATGATTTGATTGGAGGTGATTCTTTTCCAAAATTTGAAGAATGTATTTATAATGCAGTCAATGATGCAAAAGAAGAAGGTCAAGATATAACAATGGAGGAAAGTGATGTTTCACAACTTCCACATATATGGGCTATGAAGTTTAGTGGAATGTGGGCCTATGGTATTCATTTAAGAGTGGAAGAAAAGGACAAATGAAAGGAAAATTGTGATTGTGTTGTTAGTACTGAATTTCTTCATGAAACCAAAAAGAAATTTTATGTTGGATTCATCCAGGAAATTATTCAAGTTCATTATGGTGAAAATAGTCCTATATTTTTAAAATGTAAGTGGGTCAAAACATCCACAGTAGAACATGATGAGTATGGATTTGTATGTGCAAATACACGACATTTTTTTATCAAAGATGAATGAGTTGTATGTCTTCCCTATTAAAATTAACCAATCATTTCTAATTGATGATGTAATAATCCAAGGATGTTCATATCTCATTCAAACAGAGTCTCGTTCGAAATGAAAATTCATGGAATTTGTTGATATAATACTTGATGGGAAATACATCGATAATTTACAAGAAACATTCAAATAAGTGGTTGAAGATTATGAAAGAGTGATTGAAGAAGAGACTTTGATTACCATCGAAGAGATTGCGAGAGAGAATGTATTGCATTCCACAGATGAGGATGACAAAGAAAATCAAGAAGATGCACACACAAGTGATCAGGATTCTGATCATGGTGGCAACAAAAATGATTACGATGATGATTTGTCACCTAAACTCTGATTATATGTATGATGTAAATTTTCACTGTTGTTTTACTCATGCATTTTTCAATCTAATCACCATTAATGTTTTGCTGTTATTGGATAAATCGGTGAATGCGGACATAAAATAATCTCCCTAGATCCACTAGGATCTAGAACAAAACAAGACAGGACATGACGCTTTCCCCAAGTTGCTACCATTGAATTTACTACCAAAGAAGGAATATATGGCATATCTTTAGATATTGCTTCCTTATATCTCTATTGTTCCTGCTTCGCCCTGGTGCTCTTGTGAGATCAAATCTGCAATGACACAAACCAACCAGAGTGAGAGAAACAATTGTAGATTCAAAGGAAACCTAAACATGTAATCAAGGAGTCATGTAATAAAACGCTAATGATTTTATTGGAAAGAAACATGCCACCGTATCATATTAAGTAAAAGTGGAAGATACAACCAAATTGCCTTGATGTCGCAAGTTCCTGTTCAATGGTCCTTTGTTCCAACACACGCATACACTTGCTCCAAATTTGTATGAAGATGGCCCACAACATCTTGATGGAAAAATGGAGGCCTCAAGCATCAGTTGTAATAGGATCCTTCACACAGTCTTCAGCCTATTATTTCAGCAATTCTTTGCTCAATCTTTCTTAACCTTTTCCATGAGAAACCCATCACTATATAGGAGAAGGTGGAGTGGTTACAAGGATGAGGATGATCCCACCAAATCAGAGAAGCTAGTAAGACCACAACCATACGGACGCCACCTCACATTCTAGAATATTCTCCTTATAGAAACTTTGTGAAACTTCTTCCTTTCCTTAGCTTCAAATGCCACCACACCCTGCCTATATAGCAGCATGCAGAAATCCCACGAGCTTGGCATTGAGAAGACTACGAAAATCAAGGATTTTCGCACTGTGTACCATTGTCAGCCTGCGACGTCATTCTAAAAATATGTCTTGTAGGGGAAGAACTTAGTCATTTTTCGCATGTAAATGATTGTTTTGAGAGCCTGAACACATGCCTATAAATTCATCATCAGAGTGACCAAAATAATGTGTAACAATTGGTACATTGTATACAAAACCTAAGTTGTTCATTGATGTTTTGAAGTGCATTTCACTTATTGTTAAGGGTTAATAATAAACCCATTTGATCATCTTACTATATGTTTGGATTTTGGATTGATCACTCAATTAAATTCAAAGTACTTTTATTGTTTATACACTGTTTATTTGAGTACAAAATATGAGTTTGTATTTTGCTTTTTTACTATTGATTTCAAGTTATATAAGAAAAGCTTCAGGAGTTGATTTTAAGTGGATTTTGTTCTTTCACTTGTGCACTTAATTTTTCAGCACATGCAATTAATAAAATACGAGTTTCAAACTCATATTCCATTGTTGTTATACTAATTCAAGTGGTTGATTTATACATTATTGTTTATTTGGACTTTAAGACATGAAGAAAAATATTGTGAAGTGCAAACTAGATGACTTCAGTGATAATGAAGAAAGCTTGAAAGAATATGAGTGCTCTTGTAGAGAAGATGTAGCCAAGAAATATGAATATTTATGTAATACCCCAAGGACGAGCCCTAATTATATCTATGTATTGTAAACATGTTTTGTAGGCTGGTGAGTCGAGCAAATGTAAGATGGTAAGCTTATGTGCAAGTAGGCTTGAGAGCCTAGGTGTTAAAGGCCAAGAGAATGTTTTGTACATGTAATTATGCACTTTGTTAATATAAAAACATTGTTGTGTGTAGACCGACCATGAAGAAAGAGTGATGGAGGAATAATTTTCCACAAGGTTGGGTAAGGGAGGAGACTAAGTGTTTGGGCCTAGGGGCTAAGATAGGGAGGATTACCTCTAAAGGGGATAATAATTTATTATTATTTCCTAAAAGGCTAAGGTGGTCAATTGACCAAGTGTTGTCCTAAGTTCCTAGAAAGGGAATGTATGAAAAATGGAGTGCATGCAGCTCTAGAAAGACAGGTGTCGACCTGGGCACATGTAGTTAAAGATGAAGAAGTCAGTCATGTTGGGGTTCTCTCTCTCATTCTATGATCCTTCGCCTGAGTTCATTAGAATCTGGGGCATCTGAACTATTGTTCCTCTGCATCTGCCTCTGTATACCTATGCACATTTAAGGAAACACTCATAGGAAGGTTGTTCACTGTCCATTCTCCCTTCCTCCATCTAAACCCAGTGAGAACTCATGGTTTGAGCTGCATATTCTATGAAGCCAGAGCACCCCATATTTGTCTATGTCGTGTATGTCATAATTGTTGGTTGTTGTGGCCATGTAGTTCCTCGGCTGAGTGTGGTTTCTTGTCGTCATATGTTCCTTGCTGAGCCTTGTTGTTGTCCTCCTTGTGTTGGAACAGAGTTGAAGAAGCAGGTTGTCAGGCCTGTGTGTAACACTCTCTCCAGGTGAGGGAGGTGGTTGTGGTTGAAGAGGCAGGTTGCCAGGAGTGTGGGAATCTCTCTCCAGGTGAGCGAGTGTGTTTTGGAAGTGATTTATCCTAGAAGGGGTCCCGTAGCTGCTACAAATCTCTGAGAGTTCTGGTCTGACCTGTTGCTAAAGCCCAAGGCATGGGAGGGGAAGCAACTAATGGACTGTGTGAAAGTGAAGGTGTATACTCCTGGGATGGGACATGCATGTGGGGAATGAGAATCTGTGAGCAGTGGTAAAAAGTGGCTCCTGGGAGAGAATCCTTCCTCTTTAACTGTGAGATTTCCCTATTGAACTTTCCTAGCCTAGGATTCCCTTGCTTTGGGTAGAGCTTAGTCCTAGCTCGGGGGTGACCCACTGCTAAGCGTGATGAGAAACGTGGTCTATGGCTGGGAGGTTCATGGAAGGTCTGTATGCAGTTGGTGGTGTTATTCCAGTTGAAAGATAAGTATCATTTATGTGCTTAATTTTATGTTATGCATGCTTGTGATGGTTGAATATTATCATGTATTCCGTTGCATATATAAATTATTGTTCATTACATTTGAATCTGTATGGTAGCAGTAACTCTGTGTTATGTGTTTTATTTCAATTAAAATGCATGTTATATATTTATATGTGAATGTTATGAGTGGTAGTGTTCCTCGACCTGTTGAATGGTCGAGGACGTTACAGTTTGGTATCGCAGCTAAGTCCGATATGGGTAGTGGCATTGCTCGATATTGTTGGAAGGTTGCAGATGTTACAAATTGGTATCAAAGCATGGTTACAACACTAAGCCTGGATGAGCCATGTTAGTAGAAGTTGAAGCAAGAGTTTCAGAAGGAGTTTTTGTCGAAATGGATAAAACTCAAGTTCTGACCCAATGTTTCAATGCAGAGCTTGGATGGGTTGGGTAACTGGTCATTGGACTCAACGTTCAAGGGGAAATTGTGTCTGGAGGACCAATTTCGAACCTCATAACCTTCCTAAGTTCCAATAAGTTACCTTGGTCATGTTACAAATCTCAGGAGGAGTAGAGGTGTCGTAAAACCACGACATAAGTGGTATTGGGCCTCAGAGTAATGTGGACCTTAGGATCTATTCCAGAGAAGGAGAATCCTTCACGACCATCAGATTTGGTAATGTTGTGAGGCAAGTAGCCATGAATTCCTTTGGAAATCCATAGAGTAACAGAGTATGCTATGAACTATAGGATCTGTTCGGAAGGAAGGGAAATCTCTTATGATCGTTAGATCCAGGGAAGGTGCAAAGGAGTTAACCCAAAGGAAAGCACTCTGAGAAAAAGAAAGTGTAGAGGAGTTGAAAATATCGAAGTTAGAAACTTTGAAGTGACATCGCATGGTGATGTCACTTGATTTGACGTGGACACATGGGTTGTGTGCCACGTATAAGTGGGTTCCAAACCCATGGAAGGTTGAAATTTCATATGGAACATGACGTATGACACCCTTCTGATTGGGCCACGAGTCAGTTGCTAGTATTCTGCCACGTGTTACTCTATATGATCATGGTTAGTGGGACCCGAGGTTACATAACATAGTTAAAGGTTGGAGGACCCACACTGGTGTTGATCACGATACATTAATATCAACGGTCAGGAGGCATTGCGGGGATCCAAGTTGCACGAGAGTTAATTCTCCAAGGTGGTCCCGCAATCCAAACCCTGGTTTCACTGAGGGGTTACGCGTCAGCTTCAAAAGAAATGTGGGATGAAAGGTGGGTTAATCCAAACCATCGTTGCATGCCCCCACAATTGGAAGAGCACTCAACAATGTGATGTAATGACATCACCAAAGGTGATTGGGAATGTTCGGAGATTAACGGTTTGGGATGCACAGATGTGAAATCCTCCGAAGCCCCGAAGCTTCGAAGTTTTGAAACTCATATGCATGAAGTTCCATAGTGAGTGTCAGCCCTCTAATGTTAGGTAGACATGGACTGATGATCTTCCCTACTTCGCGAGTTCGGTAATCTGGAACTCTGAGAGATTATTGTGTGGTGCTTTGAAATCTTCCGAAGCTGAAAGTTCGGAGGCCCCACTAAGCACCTAGTGATCTAGAGCTTGCTCATGGCCCATGGTAACATGGATTGGGGACTAAGAGAAAGGGGCCAGTGCCCCAAAATGATTACAAACCAGAGAAGAGCTCGAAAAGAAAATGAAATCTGAACGTTTTCTTAAATCAGATTGGTCTAAATGTGTAAACTGGTGAAGTATTGAATAATTTTCAATTGTTTCTCTTCTTTGATTTTTCGAGTGCAAGGAGTGCACATTGTC
This sequence comes from Picea mariana, assembly GCA_032191745.1. Classification (NCBI taxonomy): domain Eukaryota; kingdom Viridiplantae; phylum Streptophyta; class Pinopsida; order Pinales; family Pinaceae; genus Picea; species Picea mariana. The sequence continues at coordinate 16,186 of JASDQU010099548.1, forward strand.
CGCAAGGAGTGTGTTGAAAGAGGTAAGTTAACCTCAGAGAATATTAGGAGAGATATCATTGAACCTTCATCAACAGAAGTGCAAGGAGTGCACAAGAACTTTGTATTAAGTTGAGAGAGAGATAGAGTCACTAAAAACTTTGTAGGGCTCTGCAAGGTGAGCAATGAGCGAGTGAAAGTTTGCACAGAGAGAACTCTTTGTCGAGTTCATGGAGAATATTATCCGAGGAAGATACTCAGGAGGGCATGAAGTTTTTTCTTGAAAGGAAACAGAAGGGTCGAGACCCTTAGGAGATTGAGTAAACCGAAAAGCTCAGAAGAGATAACGCAAGGAGTGCATGGGAGATAGACTCATTCTAATTCCTAAATATCATAAGAGATAATGCTTATGAGAGAGAAGACGAGATCCAGGAGGCAGAATCGCAGGAGAAAGTTCAAAGGGTGAAGCCTTTGAACACTGGAAAAATATTCCAAGGAGGAAGAAGTCAAAAGATCAGGAGGAGGAGCGACAACAACCATTAGATTGGTTGTGGGGAGGATCCTGGACCGTTAGATCAAATTCTAGTAGAGCAAAGAAGTGAAAAGAAGAGGAACAAATCCCATCTATTAGGTCAGAGCGCAAAGGACCAGCAACCGTTGGATCCAGAGGTAAGAGCACAAGACGTAACCCTTGTGTGCATAGGAGAAGTGGACTTTTCAAGGTCCCACAGTCCCGAAGTGATTTGGGACCGTCCATCATCAAGGAGGACAGGTGGCATAAGATTCACAACTTCGGAAGTTTGTGGACAAGGAGGAGGAGAAACAACCGAAGCAAATCTTGGCCATTGATCTGAAAGTGGATGCATGGCGCTAGATTTGGAAATCTAGGTATGGAGCACTCCAGAGGAAAGAAAAGGATGAAAGTGCCAAAGTCCTGAAGGATATATCAATCATTGATCGAGGAGGAGGTCAAAGGACCGTTGATCTAGTCTTGGTCGGAAAGAGATGAAGTCCCAAAGAGAATCAGGGCTATTGATTTGGAGAGGACGCATGGCAGAAGATCTGTCACTCCGAAGATTTGTGTGTGTGGAGACGTGAGAAATCTTGAAGTCTGGAGAGTCAAAGTTCATCAGAACCATCTGATTGTTGAGGAAAGGTGTCAATAGATTTTCTACTATGGAATATTTTCATATGGGGAAAAGAAGATAGTTGAGAGTTGAAACTCCCGAGGGCCAGAGAGCCAAAATAAATCGTAGAAATTGATTTGGAAGGGAGCTATGTGTCGATAGATCATGGAGATCTGATATTGTGCGTGAAAGGGAAAAAAAAGATCATTTATTGGACAGTTGGTTAGAGGCAGGTAAAGAATAGATAGCAGTTGTTGATTGCATATCATCGCCAAGGGATTGGAGGTCGACAGACAAGCTGGATTGCGGGGCCAGAACTTGCTTGGATGTTAAAAATATGAGAGCGGGCTGCAATTTATACCATGGTTTTAACAAAGTGATACATGGAAGATGGAGTTAAATTGTAGGGAGAAAAGCGGGTTGGCCTAAAACCACTCTTTCCCACGCCCACAAGTACAGTTTTCCATGAGGTCATAGCCCAAGGTCATATGAAGGAAAGGGCTAATGAGAAAGGGGCTAGCGCCTAAAACATGGATTTTTGGAAGTGCACAGGAATAGACCAGGGGTCTGTCAGGACCTGCACATAGAAGGAAAGGGGACCTGTGTAAGATTAATAGGGGTGTAGCAAAGGCCTGAAGAGTCAATCTGACTCGGGATTTTGAAATATCCTTTGACTGAGAGGTCAGTAGACCCCACTAAGGTGGGGTCACTGCATCGAAAATGCCCAGGGAAGAAATAGTCATGTGTAATGACTATAATGAGAGCACACAAAGATTCAGGAATCCAAGAAGAATTGAAGACTTCTGGGTTCAGCAAGGAAAAGTTGCAGATGGGAAAGAAGTTGTTGCAATTTTTGTGGTAGCAAGTATGTTATGGCTTGTTGGGCTAGCTAATGAAAAGAATGCTTTCATGTTTGCAAGTGTTGTTGGTGATGTTGTTGCATAAGGTGGGAAGCAACAATGAGCTAAAGTGCTAGTTATAAGTTTGATAAAATAAGCATTGAAGCTTCTACTGCCATCAACTATTCACGTAGTATAAAATTTATTAATGGTAGTCATGCAGGTATGATTTTTTATTACTCTTTTTTCATAATTGTTGAAAGGAAATTTAGGTAAGAATTTCCTCAGCCAGAGTTATTTTATAAAATCACATGATTATTATTGAATGCTTACCATTGGAGATGGTAAAGGATAGAGGCCTGTATTAATTCAAAGATTTTATCTTTTGAATGCACACACTGACATAGTAGAATGTCATGTTAATTTGGTTATGGGGTAATAAGAAAAGAATTAAAAGATAAGAACTTGTCATAGAAATAAATGCCAGTAATCTAGTCATGTATGAAACTAGGACGCGGTTGGATATGGAAAGGTACGGATATGGAAAGGTTATGAGCCACAGAGGTACTAAAATCTTCCTACGTTTAAATAAAACTTGGAATGCAACCTTTTTGCTAACACTAATGAACACCACAAAATTATATTCTTGTTGCAGTGTTCAGGTCGAAAGGGAAGGCATCCAATTAATTGGAAAGACAATAGGAAGTGTGTGGAGAATGTGTCAACACATTGACCAAAATTCCAACTTATGTATGGTGAGATACATGACTGAGATCAAGAGAATTATGTAATCCAATGCAAGGTGCATTGATTAATTATGCATTGAGAATTGCACTCATGCATAATAACTGACAGAATTGTATACTAAATGCAATGATTGAATGTGTTTTGTAAGTACATGCATATATATTATTGCATGTAAATAATTTTTACTAACAAATGAAATGTTGTTAACTCATGAAGTTGAGGACATTTCAGGGAGGTGCTAGACATTGCAACAGGAAAGTTTCAAGTCAAGTAGTCACTTGAGCATTGACTACAAGAAATTTTCTTGTTCAGAAAAAGAAGTAATGAACTTACAGATATTACTGTGAACATGCATATGCATAGAATGATGAGTCGTTCTAGTTTATTAATTGTTGGGTAATTGTGATTGAATTGCTAGGTACAGGAAATTTTAAGATCACTGCATAATATTTTGTACATATTGTGATTGAATTATGATGTACAGGAAATATTGACAATTGTTGGCAGTATACAAGGTGAAGCCTTCAGGAAAATGGTATTCAGTTTGGTGCTTGTGGAAAACCACAAGGAAGGTTGAATTCCTAATATGGAAACAACCAAGAAGATTATGAAATAGAATTTAATGTTTTGGGGAAAAGATGAATTCCCGTTGAACTAAGTTTGAGTTTCTAAATAAATTATTTTATGTTTTCTCATGATAACTGCATGTGGGTGATGCAGATGAGATGATGTTTATTAAAGTTGTAATGTTGACTACAAAGAGTAGCTCATGGAAGATGTTGATTAGAGACAATAGATCTTACCATGTGGATCCCCGGTTGATCTGAGTGTGTGTACACTTCTCGTTGGGTTGCCTTGGAGAATGTTGGAGCCCTAGAGGGAGAAGTGTGGGGATAGGTTCCCTGGTATGAGGCCTAGAGGGTACCTAGAGACCTTGAGGGAACTTGGAACTTTGGCAGACATAGTGATCTGAGACTTCCTTAGCTGATCTGTTGTTGAAGCCCAAGAAAAAGGAGGTGTAGCAGTCGATGGAATGTGTGACAGTGAAGGTGTACACTCTTGGGGTGGGACAGATATGTGGGGAAAGAAAGATTGTTGGTTGGAGTGTTGTTGGGGTTTGGTACCTTGTCCTAGACCATGTTGATATGGAATTCTTCTCAATCAAAAGATAAGTATCAATTCTCTATTCATTGTATGCTATGTATCCTGGAATTCGTATACAGGTTATAATGTTATTAGAATTGCCTATATATATATTGTATCTGTTGATACAGAGAGGGGGGTGAATCAGTATCAAGTAAAATTTAAAACCTTTTTCAACTTATACTTAAACCATTCAACTATATCCAATGAGAAATGAACAATAGTATAAGAGTTACACCAATACACAACAATACACCACAATACACCATGCACAATATATGAGAAATAATCAATAGTTATTGTTCAAGGGAAGTAATGACTTCCAAAGGTAACTACAACTTCCAAATGTAAAGGGAGGGATAATCCTCCAAGAGGAAGATACAATCCTCCAAGATCAAGAGAGAGTTGAACTCTCAATCCTTGCCCCTTCCTTCCACCCAAGAATATATGAGAGATAATAAAACTTTACATTAAATCATCACCATCAACCAATCATCACATAGAGCCTGATAATACTTCCTGAGACTTCTTCAATTTATGCAATTATTCAATTCTTGGAGCACTCTGATCTTGTAGATAATATTACTCAATGTATTCTCTGAAACTCCTCCAATTTTCACTCCTTGAATCCTCCCCAAAAAGAGGTTATAGAAAGAATGGTATTCAATTCTAGTTTATTCAGGAGAGTGAACTTGCACAGAATGCCTCGCGCTCAATAATTAACATCCAATTCTGAAACTCACACAAAAAAAACTACAGTCCATACTCTTTTCAATGAAATTTGTCCCACTTCATTTGGATTCTCTATGAAGAAGTTATGATTGTTTTACCCAGAACACCTTAGAACACATCACCAAAAGACTTCATCCTCCCTTGAAATCCAGCCTTCTTTTCTTCTTATTACCTATGAAATTCAACTTGTATCAAATGAATGTATAATGATGTTTATTTATACCATTTATGTCACTTTATTTTAACTTTAGGGCTGACCTGACACTTTCTTATTTTGTAATTATTTTCTTTAATTATCTTCAGATCCTACATGTACTTCCTTCTTCAATTCACTTTGTCATATTCAAAAATTCATTTCTCCTCAACCATGAGGATCCACGTGACGTGCCACATACCACTGGAAACAACATGATGTATACTATCCATCCATGGGTGTTGTATCTTCAT
>JASDQU010099551.1:0-21318 GCA_032191745.1 Picea mariana
CAAGAGCATCGAAGCAGAGAGAGGAACAACAGAGATTAAAGGAGAGCGTTCATAAGGTATGTCCACCATCCATTTCTCTTATTTCATTCATAGTATAGATCTAGGGAAAGGGTAGTATTCTGTCACGTTTTGTTCCAAATCCAGGTGGATCTGGGGAGATTGGTTTGTGTCCGCACTCACGAATTTATCCTGAAACAGCTGTCCATCTGCTCCATCCTGCTACTACTGCTTCCTTCCTTCTGCTCAGTTGCTCCTTGCTGGCAGTCTTTGCTGACCTCAACATCAGCCTTCTGATCTTCTCGATCACTGCATCCAGCTACTCCAATGGCTGGCCCTGTTTTTGCAGTCTCCCCAGCTGCAAAAATTTTCTGCACATGGGTAGATCACTAAAATCTCCCATGCCTTCTTCATCAGTTTCCAACTTCACCTGTTGGATGTGCATTCCCTGCACCTTCACCCTTTTTTCCAGGGCTTCTATCTATTCATACAGATCATCCAAACTAATGTTGTCTGCCTCTTCTTCTTCTGTTGCTGCAAACTCCCATGTTGCAGTCTTTTCAGCTCCCTGGCTGAACATATTGAGCCATTCCTCAGAATGCTCACTCTCTTTTCCTTCTTGGGCAGCTTCCAAAGTCTGCTCCAATTCTTCTGCGACAGTCTCATCTAGTTGTCCTTCTGTTGTTGTTGCATCTGCAACACAGATTTCTGCCTCCTCCTGGTCAAGTGGTAGAAATATATGTATTCCCCCAATCATTAGAAGGTCCCTCAGATCCTCCTCTTCTATCAGCTGCACATGCTAATCCAAACTCACCTTTGAGCTCATCTGCTCTGTCAGCTCCTCTGGTTGATTCCAACTCATCTGATCATCCCTACCCACCTGGAAATATGGGATTTGTTCACTTCTCTCCTGGTAGATTATGAGATCAATTGATCCCATCTTCATCAGCACTCCTTACTAAATTGAACTCACCTCCCAGTCCATGAGACCTTCAGATAGTCTCGAATACTCATCTCTACCCATCTAGCAATATGAGATGTCTTCACTGCCCTCCTGGCAGTCTTTGAGATCCTGCAGTGATCTCATTTCATTGCCCAGTTGGCAATGGGAAATTTGTTGGCTATCTTCCTGATAGTCCACAAGATCCCGCAGTGATCTCATTTCATTGCCCACCTGGCAAACTAGAATTTCCTTTCTGCCCTCCTAGCAGTTCTTGAGATCTTCAGCTGATATCATTTCATTCTCCTCACCAAGAATGTCCCCAGTCTCTAGTTCACATACCTGAACCCTTTCCTCTTCTGGTCCATTGAGGTTTTCTGCATACCTCAACCACCTTTTTAACAGCCTACATTGTCTTCTGACCATCAGCTATTTGACTGGCCATTTTTCTTTTGGCTTCTTCATGGGCCATTCATATACCCATCTTGGATTTGCTTTCTGCTGCATCCACAGTTTGAGCTCTTCGATGTCTGCCCTTATTTCATTGAGCTCTTTATCCATTTCTGCAAGATTTTCTGCTTTTCTCTTTCTCCCAGCATGCCTATGGCCTTCAGTAACCTTGGTGTTGTCTCTGTCCGCTTTCCTAGCAAACCTGCCGCTGTCACTCCGCACTAAGAGTGTTTCCAGCTTCATCCTATAGTCTTCCTGATCGTCTTCTTGATTGCTACCTACCTGCAACCAATCACCACAGAGTTTCGAATGCTCTGTCTTCTCCCTTTTCTTGAAATATACAAACAAAGTTCTAGCTCTGATACCACTTGACGCAGTGTATCAGAGTACTCTTTTATCTCCTTCTGTCTCCTCCTGCCTGAAATATACAAGCAAGAATTAGGCTCTGATACCACTTGGCGCAGTGTATCAAAGTACTATTTTATCTCCTTGTGCCTCCTTCCTGCTTGAAATATACAAGCAAGAATCAGGCTCTGATACCACTTGATGACAACACTACTCCTACGTCCATCACAAGATTTATCAATCATTCCCTGAGCCAAAGTGGCTCATTTGATTCCCTGCTGGAATCTCTGATGAAAACCCGATCCACAGGTCCTTATTTCCCTGTTACGGCCATCTGCACAACCATGAACAAATTCCCCATAGGGAATGTAATATCAGGTTTTGGGGTTTCGTGATCCCTGACGTTAAGAGTTCTTTACCTCTTGAATCCCCAATCTCCGATGAGTAGATTTGTCGATACACGCTTTTACGTGTCAACTCCCCTGGCTAGACTTCTAGCTCATATGACCAGAATTCATAAGACCGCAGCCTTATCTTCTTTCGGGATTTTGAACCTCAAAACCTGATGCACTCTAACTTCTGTGAGCCCTCCAGGCTAAACTCATGGTCCCCATGACTTCCCTTCATATGACCATAGTCAAACCTCTTTATCAAGATTTTGAACCTTTCAATGCTGAAATGTACATGTCCTCAGGACTCACGATCCTTCGATTCCCGACAAGATGTCATCTAGGAACTACTTTCCGGCTTCAGCACAATCAATGGTGGTGATCGTTTACTGGATCAACGGTCCCTAATCTCCCTCGGGACTTTGAGGTTTTAAATGTCAAAAAGCATTTGCCCACGGGACTGCCGATCTTCCAAATCCCGATTCTCTGATCTGATGACAGCTGGCCCCCAATGGAGCTTTTAACTTTGTCGGGGTTTCGGACCTCGCAGTTTTGAAATGTCTGGACTTCTTGTCCACAGGATTTTCGATATCCCAATTCCCAATTTCATGAACGCCGATATCCCAATACCTGTCGGGACTTCTTCCTCGCATGAGAAGGGTTAAACCCCATGCACCTCCTATCTGATCCAATGGCTAACGGGATTTATAAATGAGATCCAACGGCTGTCGATCTCCCCTTTCTATATGCTTGCTCTGGTTCTCCCTGGACATAGAAACCAGCAGTCCAGATCCCCTCCTCCAGCCGATTTGACGGCGGCTGTGCTCCCTTCTGAGCTTGCACACTTTCTTCCCAACCTTGGGAGAATTTCAAGAAGCCCAAAGGCCTCGACCTTTGTCTAATTCCTTCCCGCAAGCTCTCGACTCTGAGTTCGCCTGCTTTCTCCACAATGTTGTTCCTCCTGAGCTTTTATAGACTCTGAGCTCCTCCAAAGAGTTCTTAACCTCTGCACTCCTTGCAACCTCGACTCTGTGCACTGAAAGCATTGTCCCTCCTCAGCTTCTGTGCCCGAATCCTCAAAGGATTCTTTGACTTCTGCACTCCTTGTAAAGTCCTCATGTACCCAAAGTGCTATCTCTCCTGAGCTCCTCAACACTCAGACCCCTAAGGGATTTTTTCTTTCTTCCTTCTCTCCCACAAATGGAGAATATATTTGGATACCCTCCTGGCTATCCTTCTACTCAAGCAACTTCTTGCTGAGTCTATAGGGTGTTCAGCAACCCTGTGAAGATCCCTCAGTGGATTCTTCTTTCAACTCTAGAACTCAAAGATTTCCCTTCTCATCTCTGTGCATGTCTGCACAATGTCTCAATGCCCTCCTGGAAGAGTATCTCCTCCCAGAACGTTTAGCAGTTCTGTCCTCTTCTCCCTATGCTTATCTGCACACTGTCTCTATGCCCTCCTGGCAGAGTCTCTTCTTCCAGATCTTCCAGTAGTTCTATCTCCTTCTGTGCACCCTATGCGCCTGCTCAATGCCCACTTGGCAGAGCTCTCAGAATCCTTGGTGATTCTAGTTCTTTTTCTGAACTCACAACAGAGTTCTTCTCAATGCACCACTGTGCATATGCTCAATGCCCACTTGGCAGAGCTTTACAGAACTCCTCAGAGATTCTATCTGCAACTATGTCTCTCCTTCACAACCCTGCCTCCTGAGGTATTCAGCACCCTCATAGGTCTTTTCCTGAGTTTTTGATTCCAGTTGTTGTGCCGCAGCACGTCTTTGTCTAAACCCACAGTATTCAGAAGTGCTTCAGTGCACTGGTGTTCAGAGACCGTAGTACTCTGTCACACCCTCCTGGCATGAAACCTCAAAGACCTTCACCTGAAATCAGACACACTCCTGTAACTGCAAACCTACAGCATACATATACAACATACATTCATATCATATGAAGAACACTCGCAGACATCCACATAACACAAAAATACATGCAGGAAAAACTGCTTCTGTTTATATTAAAATGGAAAATGCCTGTTTGTACAAGGTGTTCCTGAGCATGTCCTGTAACAAGGTCTCAGCTCTTCTCTTCTGCTCTCTACTCGCAGATTTTCTTCTATCTCAACTTACTTACCTACAAAAGGAGATACAAAATCTCTTTTACCTGAGGGGGCTCTTCGAGCGCTTCCCTCCAACCTACCTACCCTATTCAATTACATTGAATGAGTTGTCTAGTCCAACATCTGGATCTAGATCTCAACCTTACAAAACATTAAAGGCCTTCTTATCTACAGCCTGCGCAAAGGCACAGCTTCCCAGCTCAACAACTTAAACATTAAATTTACATTCAATTACATAATAAAAGATGAGGGTTGCGCCTCTCTTCATCTTGAATGCACACGCTTGACGTGGCTGGCTGTTGGCTGGCTGATGTGGAAAGATGCTCCTGCGTCAATATTGAGTCTGCATCCCTTTGTCCCTCGGGTCTAAACATAGTGTTCAGCCCCCAAGCTCTTCCCTTATTATTGAGAGGACCTCTTTGCCTCTTTCTCATGAGCTTTCCTTTGGTGGAGGATTGAAGTGGTGGGGACCCTGTTGGAAGTAACTTTGTTTCTTGGTTTCGAATCGTGTCGACATGGAAGTCTGTAATGTTGACACTTTTGCTGATCAATTATTAATAGAAATACTCCTTTCCCGTCCTATTGGTATCTTGCAAATATATGATTATTATCCATGGGTGTGTTTGTAATGTTTATTAATGGATTATGCTATATAATGAGCTAACCCCTCTTATATCATCATTATACACTTGTTTTTCTTGTTTGTTGAGAACTTCTCATAGGTATAAATCTTTGGTTCAAAGTACTCAACAGTGGAACATCATCAAACGTTGGATCAAGGTAGGTCTTTTTCTTGTATTTCAAATTAGTTTATATAGCATATGTTGGAATTGAGTTGATTTCTGTAGTCATACCTGTCTTTTGTGGTTTACCCTTGGCCATAAAGAGTTTTTTCCTTGTAACAATATTGGCAGTGTGAAGTGACTATATCTGATGAGGATAAGAATTAGAATGGAAAAAGGATCACCGAGACAAAGCTCACCAGGAAGAAGGCTATAAATCTAAGAAAGAAGAAAGCCCAGATCAAAAGACTACATAAGGTTTCAGAGGGAGCCTTGCAGAAGGAAAAATTGCAAAATTGGAGCTTCATTGGGATATCAGAATAGTGACATAGGGAACTTCACCATGGCGAAGAAATATATCCATTGGAAGCCGATATATCCATTCAATTGTTGTTTTGAATGGATCGAAAAGCATTGATGGCTCATCACCAGACAGTTAGACTGCTCCATAATGGGTATGACAAGAGTTAACGAAGCCCCATATCCATTACAAATGAGTCGTTATAGAATTGCTTACTTATTCCATCACGCCATGCATGGAAGACACTTTTGTTGATTGAGAATTTGAGCCTGCAGACTACATGAATTGTGACTAGTGATTACTCTACTCTTACTCTTTACAGTACCTACCTTACTTTGAGAACCCGAGATATTGATCCTGAGCATATATGTTCAACGAATTTAGCGCAGATGAAGAATCTGTAAGAGAGGTAATCGCTAGCCTCAAAACTAAAAGAGTCATGTCAGAGAGAGGACTTTCTATAGGTTTACAGGCATCATCGACGAGAGGAGTGCAAGCCTCCCCATTGACTGCTCGAGAAGGAACATCCCAAGCCGACGCAGAAAGAAGAACTAAACATAAAGGCAATATGGCCAATGCAAAGCTGGTTCCATCCATCCTACCTGCTTACATACCACCTATGCGTGGTGCGATCAACAAAGACAGTGTGCCTGGGGACTTTGAGTACACTCTCATCACTACGTACCTGCCGAAAGGGGTACATGCAATCTGCATAGACTAGGACAATATAGTGGCCTTGAAGTTCAGTGACTACAACTTGGGTCACTGGAAGGCTTATGGCATGCTCTCTCCTTATAAATATATGACAAAGACGAAGGGAAAGAACTCAAATATTATCCCTCAGCAGTGGACTATGAACCTCACGTAGTCCACCCTGCTGAACGTTATGAAGATATCACACTTCGATAGACAATAGGAGGTGAATGCTTGTGTGAAGCTGTTGCTGGTGAGCTACCATGGAGGATACCTATGGTTAAACCGTCGAATAATAGTGGATCCAACATTGATCAATCGGATCATTGGGATTAGCATGCAGGGCCCTAATCCCCATGATTACTATCCTGGAAAGATCGAGGATTGCTCTATTGTGCAGAAGATCAAAGAAGCCTATGGTGATGTTGAGAAAGGCACCCAAGGCTACAAGGTATCTTCTATTGAAAGTGGCACAATGTGCCTCGCATGTCAACTGATTGCAAGGAAGTTGGTACACAAGAATTGACCCACACAAGTATACGGATTTGTAGTAGACCTCACAGGGAATTGTGCAGAGGGACTATAGATGAAATGGATGAAGTACCTGGTGAATAAACTAGAGATTGACTGTAGAGAAGCCCAGGATCAGGGGAATGAATTCCATTTTAGCTAGCTCTTGATACTTATAGCTTCCGTTGCATGGGAGCTACCAGAAGGTGAAACCTTCCCAGACATCGACCCCTTTGAACCATTGGGTGCAAAGTTCAGTACACTATGGTACTCGAATGATATGAAAAAGCAGTGGAAATCCAATGTCATCTTCAATACCTAGCTCACCATCCAATCTGAGCCTCGCATGACCCCAAATACTTTACACAGGTTTCGATCTTTGATGAAGTTCAGCGTGGAACTCCATTTCATATACATTACAACACGCGCTAATGAGCTCAAGGAACAGCTTCAGCCTTATTATAAGCTGAAAGAAGACGACCTAGAAGAGATCACCTAGGAATGGTCGGCGAACCTTCTTATTTCAGAAGACCCCACAAAAATGTCCAACATCAATAGCCCAGAAGCTATGCAAGATACACCTGGGCCCAGTAAGACAAAGAAAACTAAAAAGGCAAAGAAGGATGAGGAAATTCAAGATGTAGACAGCAGATCTATAAGAACTACATCCATTACACCAGAGCAGGGAGGTAATGGTGAACACTTAGAAGAAGTCAAACAGAGGCTAGAAGACGAAGTAGAAATCCTAAAGAAGAGGAAGGGTTTGCCTCCAGAACCTTCCTCCAGAAAGAAATCAAAAGCACCTGTAACTCAGTTGCATACCACGCTCACTCTAGATGACTTCAGTTTCCTCATCGCAGCTATGAATGAAGCCATAGAAGAGATAATAGAAAAACAAGAAGCTAAGAAAGAGACAATGTACAACAGAATCGAGATCGCGCTCCAAGGAGTACAACAAGCCCTCCAATCTAGCTGCATATTCTCAACTATGCCCCTACCGGAAGGAACAACAGAAGAGGAAGATGAACTAGCTCAACTCCGCAAGATTGCTGACACAGTCGAAGTATGCCTTCAGAAAGCACAGGAAGAAACACCGCAGGCCACCTAGGCCTTAAAGCAATCACAGGAGGAAGTCATTGAGCAACGTCGATCTGTGCAGCAAGAGAAGGATGATATCCAAGGCAAATTTGAAGAAGACAGGGCGAAGATCCAAAAAGAGAAAGAGAAGTTGCTTGTGAAGAAGATAGGGATTGAAGAAGCAGTCAATAGAGCATTCTTCTCTGTGATCAGCTTAGAGCAGAAGGCAGAAGAACCCATAGAATGCCAAGTGATGAAGCTTCCTGAAGTTATTTAGCAACTTCAAGAAAGAGTCGCGGAACTAGAACTTAAGACCATACCACAAACCCCATAAGAAGTGCGCGACCAGTGAGAAATGACTGCCTGGAGCATAGTAGAAGGGATTAAAGCACTCACTGAAAATAGTTAAGTACAAGAAGTGCGCAGATATATGAAATCCTAACCAAGAATCCAGAATTGCATAAATTGGAGTCGCAGCTCCAGGAGGCGAAGCATGAAGCCAAAAAGCTACAGGTGCAGCTGAAGGCCCTATCACCCGTAGAGAGAATGAAGCAGTCTCATGAGTAATGCACCACCCAACAGCAAATTCATAGGCTTCAAAGTAAACTAATGGAGGTCACTCAACGAATCAAACCCATGCAGGATAAGGCATGTATGTTATTTTTGGAGATCGAGACCCAAGGAATAGAGCTAGAATAGGTCGTCATCTCAGCATAGCAGTGCCTCGATGGACCAGTAAATGATGCACTCGTCCAGGAGTTCACTGAGAAAGAGGCAGCATCAATGTATCAGGTCAAAGCGGCTCGAGCCAAGCTCAAAGCGTTCAAAGCAAAATTGGTCAAACCTGAGTGACTCAGGATGAGTCACAGGTGAGTGTTGGGGGCCTATTGGCCCTTGACCAAGTTTTGAGGAATACTTGGTCATATTTGACCATTTTTGGGACTTCAACAACCTATCGAAGATGGAGCGCCAAGCAAAGCAGAGATCATGGGATCTCGGCCCACTTTTTGGGTCTTTTTTGGGTTTTGGGACAATGTAATGGGAAGGGGATGTCAGCCCATGGTTTTACGCTTGCTTAGGCCCACTTTTGTAATGCATAAATAGGTATCTAGGCAATTTAAGTAGAGGAGAAGATTATCCATTGTCTTAGTGCTAGAATTGATCTACGTGATTGACTTGCAAAGCTGAGTGCAAGTATTGTAAGTGCTAAGTGCACAGATTGTAAGGAGGCTCTGTGCTAGATCTACTCAAGGAAGGAGGATCTAGAGAGGTGCGTGCAGATCTCCTGTCCTATGCAGAGTAGGATTTTGATAGCTCTATGTTGTAACCTGATTGACTAAAGATAATAAGGAAGAAGAGTTGGTGGACGTAGCCCCAGGGTGGGGGTGAACCACGTAAATATTTTGTGTTGTGCTTTGTGTTTCTTCTTAGATGTTTGGTATTGCTAAGTGCTTAGATGTGATTAGATAGACTTTCTTATGCTTAGTGCTAGAGATGTATATGAATGCCAAATCTGATGTGTATGAATATGTTAAGCGCTTGGTCTACTAATCTAGACCTAAGTGAATGTTGTGATGCTCTGTTATAGCGGCGAAGTAGATCTAACTGGAATATTGATGAAGGATCTATGCTAAGTGCTTGCTAAGCGATACGATCACATATATGTGTCCCAGCTTAGGTTGCAGACACTTGAGTCCTATAACCACGCCTTCCTCTACCTCGGGTGAGGCTTCATTTGCTTCGCAGGTGTTGCTAAAAGGGTCGGTAGTTAGGGTTTTGTTGGTACGCTACTATAGCATTGAACCCTGGGTCTGCCCCTATGTCAACACCTACCAATGATGAAAGTAGGACCAAGGTGCATGCTAGGACTACATTATCATGTGACTCTGAGACAAATTGAGGGTATGGATGACATGCAAAGTCAAGAGTTCTAAGAAGTGGCCAACATAGGTTGATAGACTTCCTTTGAACAAGAGAATGAGACATATGGAAGACTCTGGAAGCATAGACTCAATGATGAAACCATGAAATGTAGGAGGCATCAATGAAATTCTCTATAGGGACTTGAAGAGCAACCAGTCGGTAGAGAAGAATCTGTAACCAGCTCAGATTCCTAAGGCCATTCTAATCCCAAAATTATGATAATGAATGGACTCAATAACTTTGTTCTCTATTCAAAGGTGAAACGATTACTGCCAATATAAGATAATACTCCCTTTCCGCCCATCGTTTTTTCTTTTTTCATAGACAATGAATGCTATGATACAGAGGAGGAAACAATTATCGCAAGTAAGCAAAATTAGTTCCAATTGTGGAACATACCTATGCTCAATGCAAGGAGATGCATTTGGGAGATGGACACTCAAGGGAATGTTCCCTCCTAGGTATAGGGTGTCAAATTGTAAAGGATATAAACGAGGCTCTACTTGGTTGAGGATGCAAAAACTGTTGAGGAAAACAGTTTATAACACAAAGAGAGAACTGGCTAAAGGCTCAATATTGCAAGCAAGGGCATGAGATGCAATCACAACTTGTCACCAAAAAATGTCCTTTTTTATGACATTTAGTCTACTTGGTGTGAAAAATGGATAAACTTGTGCCAAATAGACGTCCTTTCAAATCCAATTTACAAGTGTGAAAGAGACAATTTCACTCAGAAATCTTTTCTCTTTTTGAAGACGAGTTGGAAAAGAGCTTAAATTAAACTCGGTTGGGAGTCCTCTAGGTATAAGGCAACATGTTTACGAGTGATAAATGAGTCTCAGCATAAATTCATGTACTAGCTATAAGGGACTCCTGGTCCTATGAAAGAAATATCTACATGGGCACCAAATGAAGCAGGGGATCTGACTAGGGCACCCATGTTTGGTAAGTCTCTACCACTTGATAACGACACTACTTATAGCAGATGGAAGGTTTTGTGTTGCAACATATGGGTTCGTACCTAAGGCATAAAAAGTGACAGTTATAGGACAATGAAAAAATGCATGATGGAATAGATACCTATCATATATGTTGGGTAGTGAAAATACATGCTCGTGGTGACGAACGGTCAACATAACGTTGAAATCCGCAAGAATCTCTAGTGAAAACTACAAAAACCAACTCAATCCACCTATGTATTAGTCCATTATGAGAAAAAATGACTTAAAACTATAGAAAGTGGGTAAAAATTGTTATAAATAGTAACAAAACCAAAAATTACTATGTCATTTTGACTTTTTACCCAAATAGTGAAAATTGGACCAAATTACCTCTGATCTTCAACTGGTGATTGCGGGAGCGTCAATCAATGAAATTAGAAACCATCTTCACCAGGTAATTCCTCTTCCCCTCCTCTTCCTTTCTAGTGGATTAAATTTTTAAATTAGGTTTCAAATTTTGAGTAAATTAGGGCGCAAATTGGGTAACTCGGTGTAGTCGGGCTGCCACTTATTGGGTCACATATACGTTGGGTTATAAACGACTGTGAAAACTAAAGGGAGTGTATACCCAGACCTATACTTGATTGTAAATGAAGCATCTCGCGTACAAGTTCATAATCAATAACTTATATGGTTTCTAACTCAATTTTTTACTTTTATCTGGCAAGATGGTGCTAGAGTGGAGGGAAAGGGAGCACGAGGAGGTATATGATGTTGTGGACAAATATCTGGGGGCCCAAATGGCCTTGAAAATATGTGGCTTATATAAATTTTGGGCACTCAAAGGGATGAGGTCCTAGGTGAGGTTTCTTGAGATGCTTGTGGGTTACTCGGACCCTGACAGTGAAAGCTTCAACCTCGATGGGAAACCATTGAGGATTGAAGTAGAAGATATCTACTTTTTGATTGGATTATCATGATGTAGTGAGGTTGTAAACATCAAATCATGGGGAGCAAGGAGCAGAACGAAAATAGAGGAGTACATAGATTCTCACTATGTAGCAAGGACTCTGAATATCGGGAGTCAACTTCCCATCCTAGCGATAAATAATCTCATTCTCATGATTGTTGTCCTCATGTTGACCAGGATCATAGGATCAACCTCATTTCATCAGGCATAAAGGCTTCTCGTGTTCTATGTTGTAGAGTGCTTGAGACCCACAGTATATGATTGGTGTACCTCACTATTGGATAATATGAAGAGCCAGTTGACAGAGTTCAAATAGGGTAGCAAGAGGAACTTCAAGTTTGCCTCTATCTTATGCAGTTTTTTCTTCAAGCGAGTTCTAGGTTTGGGACCTAGAGTCAAGATTCTTCTGAGAGGACCTCGTGATCCAGCCATGGCACGGTGGACCGAGGTAATGAGACAACGGGGGGGAGGTAGGGTTCCCACACCCTACAACGAGGATTTCTTCTACTAGTGGTAGTGACAGATCATTACTCTGGATGACTATCCCTATGTAGGGATCGACTTCATAGGGGACCCTAACATGCCACTCCCACTAGGGACTACCTACAGGGACATAGGTATGTCAAATGATTTTAAATATTTCATTTTTTTGTATTTTTGTATGGCGAAAAAAAAATATTTTTGGATGATGTTTAAGTACTAACTAGACACTTGTGTAACGCAGACATGGGTCCGCGATGGTCGGAAGGGCTTCCTCGACATCGTCAGACGAACTGGGGAGATGAGGCAGTGGGAGGAGAAGCTGAGAGAGTGCATCAAAATGTGTAGGGAAACCTGTCTCATTTGACTCATAGGATTTCAATGGTTCAGGTAGAGGATCTATTCGAAGCCATGCAGTGGAAAGTGGTTGGTATGCCCAGAGATTCTATGTGACTCTTTCAGTGTCTCGAAAATGTCATAGTTTGTTACCATGACACACATCTAGCGCCACAAGCATAGATGTTGTGAATGTTGTAGTATCATTTGTATATGTGTATTGAGGGTGTTAGACCTAATTTTGTACTATAAACACCATAATTTTTTTAAATATATATAAAAAAAGGATGTTCGACTTTACATATATTTACAATGTGTACACTGATGAGATGGTTTTCTTTGCTTTAGTTATGTGACAAATGCCAATCTAAAACTAAATTAGCATAAGCATTAGATACATGATTAGAGCTCCTAGGAATGTGATAATAAGTAATAAAATCAAATTGTCATTCTAAAAGATGTACCCATAGGAATAATCAGAGTAAAATAAGATCACGCACGTGATAACTGTCATTCAACTGACATACTACTAACTGGGAATCCAGGTGAACCTCTAAAAAGAGAATACCATGTGAGATAGCATCATGAAAAAGTTCTATAACGACACTATATTCATCCACATTATTCATGGATAGCCCTAGGCATATGCCACCTGAAGACACCAGTAGACCCTCGGGTGAGTAAACCACCCAAGCATTGGAAGCCAAGTTCTGTATATGAAGACTGGCTCTGTCTGCAAATCCTAGGTAGACCGAAGACTCCATTGACATCTTCCAACCAAGGGAAAACTCAATAAGCAAGTTGAAGATGAAAAGAAAGGGAAAATATATATACACTAAATTACATTAGTATACAAAGAGTTCCACTCGAGCTTGGGGCTCATGAGTAATATCTTTTCAAGTAGATCCCATTCCTGGGCTCGACCAACATATTCCCTTCATAATCTTCTAATTCATAGGCTCCTTTTTCTAAGACTCGTCGCACAATATAGGGATCGTGCCACATGGGTTTAAACTTGTCTGCCCCCAGTGATTCTTTGGCTTGATCATATAATAGGACCAAGTTACCCTCAGTGTACAACCAAGTATAGACATAATTATCATACTAGATCTTGACATGTCTTTTGTTCACCTCGATAGTCATAGAGGCCTCTCGACGCTACTCATCAAGACTCTCTAGGTGTATAAGGTGTCGCTCGAGATCGGAAGTGTCAGGTAGGAGCGCAACTGCGAACTTAAGAGAAGGGATTTCACATTCAATAGGTAAAATTGACTCCACACTGTGTACTAACTAGAAAAGGGAAAATACGGTGACAATCTTGACCAAGGTTCGGTATGCCCAGAGTGCGAGATATAGCATAATGTGCCAGTCAAACTTACTATGACTGGCAGTATTTTGGAAAATGGTCTTGAGAGACTTGTTGACGGCCTCTACTTGTCCATTTTCCTGGGGGTAACAAGGAGAAGAATGAACATGTCTAAACCCCATCTTAGATGCTAGTTCTTCCATCATTTTGTTCTAAAAGTGACTGCCATGATCAATGACAATCTCACTCAGGATATCGAACCGGGCGATAATTTGATTGAATACAAAGAAGGCAAAAGTCTTCCCGTCGGATTCAACTATAGGAATGGCCTCAACTCACTTATTAAAGTATTTTATGACCACGATAATGTGTTGATTCCCCCCAACCAAAGTTGGGTTGCAATCTACGAAGTCCACCCCCCACTTGGTGAAGGGATTGAAGGTAATGATTGGGTGAAGAGGGGTTGGATACGAGTGCATTTTTCGAGTGAACACCTGGCAGGGGTGACACTTCTTAACCTCTTCAATACAATCATTAAATATATAAGGCCATAAATAAACATCTCACAAAACATTTCCGGTTGTCGCAAGCCCAGATAGATGACCACCACAAGCCCCATTGTGGAAATTGTTTAGGACTGACTCAGATTCTCTGTGAGTTAAACAATAACACAATATATTGTCCATTTCTCAGCGATACAAAGTGTCACTAATGATAGTATAATTCTTAGCTTCGTACCATACACATCGTCAGTCGTCTCGCGAGAGATGCTCAAGGAACTTCAAAGTTTGAATATAGAGAACAATGTATCCATACCAGGGATTAGACGATGAGACAAGAAAAATGTGTTCATCCACAAATGAATCAACATGGATAACATCCTCATCTAATCATGGAAAATTGAATATTAAATCCATGAAGACTAGTGATTTCTTGGATTTCGCAGAAGCGAAATCGAGATAAAATTCTTGTAAAATGACAATCCATTTATTATATTTCCCCCCTATGATACGCCTGGTAAGGACGTATTGAAATGGATTGACATTGGCAACCACAGTAGTCTTGCAAAGCAATATATAATGATGTAAATGTTCGACTACATGAATGGCAGCAAAAGCTAGCTTTTCAACATGAGAATAATTAAGCTCAGGATCGACTAAGTTGCGACTAAGATAGTAGATGACATGCTCGTGGAGCTCATCATCCTCTCGAACCAAAACCATACCAATCGTCTCCTCGGACGCGGTGATATAAAGCAAGTAATCCCTACTGTAGTCAGGAGACTTCAGTAGAGGCACCGATACCAAGGCTTTCTTCAAAGCATCGAAGGACTCCTGGGATCACTCATCTGAGATAAAAGGGGTGTCCTTCTTCAAAAGACACATGAAACCCTTAGAAATATTGGCATAATTTACTATAAATCGACGTAGAAAGTTATCTTTCCCCTATAAAACTTGAACTTGTCGAATAGTGCATGGGGGAGGCAATCAAAGTATTGCCTCAACCTTTAATAGGTCTACCATAATCCTGATCTCATAAACCAGAAATCCCAAAAGGTGACCAGACCTAACGAAAAAGATGCACTTATGAGGGTTTAACCGGATTCTATAGTAACGACATCTTTCAAAAACAAGTCGAAGTTGTGTAGAGTGATCTGCTCTCTTACGAGAGTGAGCAGCAAGAGCATCAAGGTAAGCTTCGACTATATGCTTAATATCATGGAATGCGAAGTTTATGGCATGTTGGAATGTTGCTCCGACGTTTTTAAGGCTGAAATACATTTTTCGGTATGCGAAAGTACCCCAAGGACAAATAAATGTCACCTTGTGTTGATCCTTAGTTTTAANGATGAAAGGTGTCGAGAAGTTGTTTTTAGGACAGGCTTTGTTCAGGTCACGAAATTCCATACATACACAGATAGTTCCTTGTTTCTTATTCATAGGAATAGGATTGGATACCCATTTAGTCAAGGGAACCGGGTAGATGAAACCATCATTAAGTAGCTTCTCCAACTCTCCCTTAATAGTAGGGGCCTTCCATGGATTAACATCTCTAAGACGTTGTCGAATAGGTTTGGCATCCAGATAAGTTCTAATCTCATGCTCGAAAATACGAGGGTCGATTACTGACATCTATTCATACGAACAAGCAAATATATCTCGAAATTCCTTGAAGAGTTCGACATAGATCAAGATTTCTTCTGGTGAACAATCTACACCAATATGTATGTTTTCAATCTTTCCATGGGTACGAGAGATATCAATCGTGATGGTAGGATAAATACTTGTCATATTTCCTTCGGTATAAATGTCATGCATATCAAGTGGAACTATGGTGTGACCGACTATCTCACTCAAAGTAGATCAAAATTCATCTTGTTCGATTCTTTCAAGCTATGGGAGAAAATAACAGCGGTGATGCACATCATCCCAAGGTTTGTCAGAACCATTCATGGCTTCAATGATAGCTTCATCCAAAGGCAAAGTCTCATCGAGGCAGTCATGTGAACAAGACAGTGAAGTGGCCCACATGGGCCTAAGAATGGTATCCTCCTCGTTTGTTGATGAGGTAACAGGATCGGTATCAATGGAAGAGTTGAGAACAGCTTGATACACAATCTTTGTTGTCGATGGTGGCATGGCAATTCCATCATGCGACTAACCTTCACAAGAAAAAGTCAGGGAAGGTAGGGTCCACGAATCACTAAAATAGGAAGTGTGGAAAGGAATGGACCTCTCTATCGAAACGGGCCTACTGGACATGGCATAAATGTGGTGAATCGGTGCCATGAAGTCAAAAGTACCCATAAGAGAAGAATACATTTTGACACTGACATTCTCAGTTGTCGGCTGAGAATTGTCGATCACAGGGATCTACGGTCCAACATTTTCATTCAGACTAGCATACACAAAGGATAACAGGTTGATCATTATGATCTTCCCTTCATGAGGAAAACAAAGAGTACGAAAGACAAATGATATGAAGACGACCATAGCATAGGTCCAATTGCATCCTAGTAACAAGTTATAATCAAGAGGCACATCAACTATCTCGACCTCCACCTCTACCATATTCCCACCTAATTGGACTGGAAAGGCAGGAAGAATACCATGAGGGCAAAAGGAAGGACCGTCAAAAGTAGTCAACATGTTCGATGATTTAGAAAGATTTGGAGAACCGAGATCTTTCCAACAGATCAGGGACATCACACATGTAGCAGCACCTTCATCAACAACCACATGTTGTATGGTATACATTGAGTACCCCACGTGGATTTCGAATGCCACATGGTAAGACAAGCGAGGCTTCACATATGTGATGTCAAACTTGATAACCTTTGAGCCACTAGATTCTAAAGAACCTAACGTAGATAATAAGGAATTCCTTTGTGAAGGACACATCTGGAGTACCTCAAAATATTACATCGCACAAGGGGTTTGACCCAGGTCCTAAACAATAGAGTAGTTCTGGGTGGCTCTAGCATTTGGATTGTGGGTAGAGCGCTTGAGTACTCCTTTCGGAATACGAGGTGGTGGCTCTTGTTTTTCAATCTGTAAATTCATCTCCGGGGGAGGAGGAGGATATTCTAGACCATGTATAGCCTGTGAAGAACTATAATATCTTGATTGAGTGGCTACATGAACTGTCACATCAACCATATTCATACACAAACGGTCGTTGTCTTGCAATGATAGTTTTTGACTCCCACCAGCCGCATTTTCGGCATTTGAGGAACTCAAGGCCATGTGTTGGTTATGTGGAAAATGATTTTTCAGCACAGTGGGCAGTAGAGACAATATCCTCACAGCTTCCACAAGTTTAGGGCTTAAATGAGTAAGGTGGTCATCTGTGAAAAGCTTACAGGGAATTTTCACCTTACGTATTTCTCTCTTGCCCTCTCCAACATTATTATTCATCTTCTCATTATTACCATTGTCCTTGGGTTTATTATTATTTTTCCCATCCTTACGATTATTACATCCTTTCTTCTTATTCCTGCTTGGTTGTTGGTTACCATTTGGGTCGACTGACGATTGCACGGAATGTACATCCGTCGACTGAGTGGGATTGGAAGACATAGATGAATTTGACCCTCCTGCAGACTGGTTTAGAGAAAAATATTTCAAATGGCTTGTCATCGAGTCTGCAGATTTTAAATTGGTAGAGCCTACAATGCCATCGACATGAGGTCCAGGATTTTGTCTAAGGTCATAAGTTGACTATGGTGTGTCTGGAAGAATGTGGTATAACATCCCAGATTGAGCATATATAAGACCTAACTGTTGGCCTTTGTAGATCGCTTCTTCCTCAATGGAAACCCCAGATGTAGCAACATCCTTCGATATAGGAGGATGTAAAGACTTAAGAAACCATTCTAAAATAAAGGTTGAGGGTATGGAGGTATTAATAAACCTCTTCTGTCTATGCCACTCCTAGATATGATCTGAGATATGAGTGGTTGTGTCATGGCATAAAGTCAACAGAAGTTCTAGGCTAACATCGTAATGAACCAACAATTGTAACTAGTTTAGGAATACCAACACCATATTAATGAAGGTCCCATATGCCCCCCTAGGTAGCTCGATATACCATTTCACAGCAACTCCATTGAGGGTGTGCTAAAATAATCTTAACCTAATAGAATCTTCATTAAGGGAATTCGAGGAGCACCATAGGTGAAAGGTAGTAACGTGATCACCAGGATCCTCACCATTCTTACCTTCAAATTTTGGAATGTTCGAAGGAAGCTTTTTGGGGATGAGGGGCCATGTAGGATCATGTCTCACAAGGTCGTTCATCAACTTAGACAATCCTGGCAGATTAAGCATGGCCAGAAAAGGGAGACAGGGTTGCGGCCTCTGGCCCCAAGCTCCCTGGAAATATTGTGTTTGAGGAACTGCACCCCATCCAGGGTTCTGGTAAGCACCATGGCCATGTCCAAGATTGAAAGACCCTCCTTCGGGATGATTCATAAAAGGTTGGTTGGGCATCGTTCTAGTAGGAATTTTCTGATGGGGATTATAAAAATTGCCCCCATCTGGATTAAATTCAGGTTGGGTGTTGCCCAAAGAGTGAAACTGACCTCCTTCAGGTGTGAATCCGGAGGATAGAGGTGGATTTGTCATGTCAAACGTGTTGGTAAGAATCAACACTAAGAAGGTAGGGGTATAGGACAGAACTTGAGAAAAAGCGTGTCCACCAGGTTGGTTGTTCCACCCAAAAGCGAGAGGATTAGACCCGAGGTTAAAAGCAGGAATGCCTCCCATATTAGGAGTCATTTGAGGTATTTTAGAACCACCAAACAAAAATGTAGTATAAGGAGGTGTAGTGCCCCCAAGCCCAATGCTAGCATTAGGGCCAGCAGTTGGGATGGCGTTTCAAAATTGCAAAGTAAAGTTCGACATACCATAGGAAAAAGGACTAGATGCCATAGGGATGGACTGAATATTATAGCCCGGTGAGTGACCAAGAGACCCAAAAGGGTTCGAGGAAAGAGATTGAGCATTCAATATAGGTCAATCCATAGTAATGATAGGTGCCTCCGGCACTACAACCATTGTGGTTGTATGAGTCGAAGGGGTTCCATTAACTATAGTAGGTGTGGGAGTCGAAGGGATCCCAGTGTTCTGAAGACTAGTTTTAGTACTCATCCTTGTAGAATCACAAGTCTGAATAGTGGAGGTGTGTGTACCAGGTCTAATAACTCTACGCCTTTTATAAGGAAAAGACTTGAAATCTAGTGGTAACTATAACAGGCGACATGACCAACGGGGATGTTGGTCCGACTCCATGATGACTTAAGACTCTAAAGACAAAAAAAAAATCCTAGGACCGACTAGTAATCAAACAGCACACAAAAAATCAAAATGGCCAACATGCACACAAACGGGGTAAAGTGGTTGAAAGTGGCCTCCCTCCCTAAAGAAGGTATGTCTCGCCCAAGAGGGGACTGAGACTCCCTGTTAAATATAGGAGGTAAAAAAATCAGTTATAAGGGCCCTCATGGTCTTAACAACCAGTCGGTCAGATCCCCCCAGAGAGTTAATCCTTCATAAAGGTTGTGTGTTGTCCGACCCTCATCTAACCCAGGGTACCTGCAGAATAACCTCTGCAAGTAAACTATGTGGCACATAAGTCAAGCAACTAAGCAACCAATGTATAACGGATGCACAAGCAAGTAGTCGTAAGTCAAGTCCACCATATGGGCAGGCTAGAAAAGCCCGAAACCTTGAAAGTACCACCTCTCATGGAGGTAAAGGCACTAGAAAGATCCCCAGATACGAATAGATCCCCAGAAATATATATGAACTAAAAAGGTATCAGGGGGATATCCCTTCAACCAACCTCAAGCGACCTCATGATTAACTTCGGTGTGAGTGGAGCCTCCTGATATTACCAATTATACAATGGATTTATCCACTCTCTTTGTCAGACACATATGTTGATTTCATTTCCTTGGAGAAGTTTACTCACAAAATCTTATTCCAAGGCACTAAATCCTAAGCTAGTTTGTGCACCCTAGAAAATAAAATTGTGACTAATCAATTTTAAATTATAGCGTTAATTTTAGTGGTTGTGATTACTCAAAAAGGTATGGTGATGAAACTCATGATGTTATGACTCAGCAAGAAAAGTAAATATGAATATAATGCAAAGTCCTAACTTCAATTCTCAATGAATGATATGCTTCTAATAAAAAATGAAATTTTCAATTTCAACTCTGCAATTCCGAAGTAAAAATTCAATATTTCTTTATATGCACTAAACCAATGACAAAGACTCAAAACATAAAAATGCCAAGCAATGCAAAATGCCTAATATTTTTGTATTTTCAATATAAGAAAAGAGAAAATGCATGGATTGAACATCAACTTGATTTATAAAACTCTATTGTGTATAGAAATAGACAACTCAAGTAGGATACCAAGTAGCAAGACACCCATCCCAACGTACAAGGATAGTCAAAATGAAAAGGTGATGAGAAAGACTCTGCCCAAAAATTCAAATCCAAACAGGTTCCCTTTCATCCCACTGACACTTAACAGTCACTACAAAGACCCAAGAAGACTCAGCAATCATCAAATCCCACTCAACAGCCACCAAACCCAACAAACAAGCAAATAAGGTTGATGTACATGACTTTCAAGGAAATAGAGCATATGTACATAGCTTGTAGAGGGACAATCTGCATATATACGCGACTGTCAAGACAAAAACCATGTATGTGTTTCAAAAACAAAGCTAGGCAAGGGAAAAGGTTGAAAAACTCAGACCCATAGTGAACAAAGGATTTCAAGCAATGATATGTCAAGAAACACAATAGGAATGAGAGCAATATAAGGAGAAAAGTACTCCAAACCCTAAGAAAGAAGATTCACTCCCCAGTATGGTCGCCAATTCTGTTATGAGGAAAATCTCTCTATGGCTAGGGTAAACAACAACAGATGGAAACGACTACAAAAATCAACTCTATTCTCAAGTATGCTATATAAACAAATATTCTAGCAATACAAGATAAAATACCTACCTCGTCCAGATGTTCGATGAAGTCCATCATTGAGCACTTGACCCAAAGCAATATACCTGCAAGTAGTCCTCAACAACCAAGCACAGCAAGCATATGGTGACAATAAATTATGTTATCATATTCAATATCATAATCCATTAATAAACATGACAAATACGCCCATGGAATAATAATTCAAATATTTGCAAGATATCAATTGGACAGGAAAAGAGTATTTCTATTAATATATGAT
>JASDQU010099553.1:9327-23088 GCA_032191745.1 Picea mariana
AGGGGAATTTGAATATAGTATGAGGACCATTTTTCACATTAGGGATAAACCGAAGAATTAAAGTGGTGAAATATAAGTATATATAAGAATTTTTAATGATATTGAAAAAGTATAGAAGCAAAGGAATAATACCCCGAGATTTGTTGAGAAATGTGGCCCAAGTGACATGGGTCACTCACTCAGATTATGGATTAACCGTGAGAATTGAGGCTTAAGGTGAACCTTGGATGAACACAATTTTTCATGCATGCCTTCAATTCTCAACATACAAATAAGAAATCGGGGATCTTTTGCAATCAGTGACCCACTTGAGAAAGAACTAGCAAGCAAACCAAACAATCAAGGGATTAAAGAAATATGAAAATCTTTGGCAAAAAATAGTGAAGTATCTCAAAACTCTCAAGTGATTGTACTCTGTAGGGAAAAGAACATTTCTTGGGAAATGTCACGTCACAAGTTTTTTGGGCAAAGAGTAGTTGCAATCACATAGCTATGTTATCCATCGTGCCATCAAGTTTCAAATTCACTAGGAAATGTTATACCAACTCTCTAAGACTTTCCCCGCCGAATTTAACTTAATAACAATCAATCTTAATCCTATTTATGGTGATACCAAATAACAATTTTCTTTTGGGAAAATCATGCTAAAAGGACTCCTAGGATGACATTATTTTCAATCAGGCATAAGGTGACAAGGAAGATACTTTTATCACTAAAACTAAACAAACCAAAATTAAGAAGAAGAGGGCATCCTACGAAATTAAAATGAAAAAGGTAAAAATTGAGAGGAAAATCATAAGGGCCTAAACTCAAAACTAAAATGAAACAAGCAAAAATCTCAAAAATGAAAAAGAGTAAATTATATACAAGCAAAAAATCAGATTGTAGTGATATATGTGTAGAAAGATGAGGTTTATCGGGCGTAAAAGAACTTTAGGTGGCAACCATTCACTGGGAATTAGAGTTCTTCACCATCCAAGGTTTTTAATCTAAAAGAATTGGTCCCTAAAAACTCACAGATCATTTAAGGACCCAACCATGAGGAATAAAAATTACGATGTTTGGATGGGGCCTCATGTTCTTTTTCCCTATGTAGGACATCATCCCCTACTTTGTAATCTGCCATTGTGGCTCTTTTATCGAATGAATGTTTGAAAATATATTTCTTCTTTTGTAGGTGTTGGAATGTCTCTTTTCTAATCTCCTCTAGTTCGATCAAGGTGTCTAAAGGACGTTGTGATGTATGGAAATCATCTTCTACCTAAGGATGAAATATGGAGACTCGGTGATAGAGCATCTAAACGCCATCAATATTGTGATAAGTAAGTTGTTATCTATTGATATTAATATTTCTAATCAAGATAAGTGCATCAGTTTATTGTTATCTTTACCAAACTCATGGGATAGTATCATTGTGGCCATAGGTAGTAATTCAACTAATTTAAGTTTTTATGATGTGGTCTCATCTTTGTTGTCGAAGGAGATGAGGTGGAAAAACATGGAAATCTAGAGCATAATTGTCTTATTTGCAAGAATATGCTCCTAGGAAAGAAATAGATCTAAGTGCTCAAGTGGGAGATCTAAATCTAGGGAAAGATCTAATTGTCCTAGAAAAATTGTAAAGGTATGCTAGAGATGTGGAAAATAAGGGAATTACAAGAAACAATGTAGATCCAATAGTGTTGAGAGAGGGAAGGGATATGATGATGCTCCTTCTATAGAAGTAAAAACCTCCATGGATGAAGGAGGGGATGTGTACTTCGCTTCTTCAAGAACACATGTTGATCATGAGGTTTGGATGGTCAACTAAGGTCAATCCTTTCATATGAATCCTAGCAGGGAGTGGTTATGTGAATATGACAGGTATGATGGAGGTGACATTTTTCTAGGAGATGACTTGACAAAAACAATTGTAGGACGAGGAAAAGTCAAGTTGATTTTCATGGATGGTAGGTGTTATCACATTAGTTTTTCTTGTGAAAATATTTCCACAAGATCCCAATCTTGTGTAACAATTGGAGGTATCTACCACTGTCACCTAAGCAGACACTTCCCTCCTTTTATTGAAGGAAAGAAGTCCAAAAAAAAGTAGGTTTCTTTAGTGACTTTAAGGGATCAAATAGAAATATTATCCAAGGCTACAACCCCCTATATTGGTCACTTAGAAGGTCAATCTAGGTCTAGGAAAGGTGAAGGGACAAATTGGTGTCCATTTTTCAAAAATTAACCCTTTAATGCAAAAATTGCATTGCATGTTATTGAGAAAAAACCTAGTTTCAAAATTCATCAAATAAAAGCACATCAAGGGCATGGAATGTTGAAATCCTTATTTGGACACCTAGGTATCTTGTTATCTAATGATTTCCTTACTAGAAATCAAGCTATCAGCTCACAAAACAAAAAAACACTACTGGAATATTCAGCTGAAATAAAGATAGCAGAAGTAATACTAGAAACTAAATCATGCACACATAAACAACAACATTTTTGGGTAGATACCTCTGGAAAAACACCGAAGGGAAAACCATTACCGAGATGATTTTATTATGATAAAAAAGGGATCTTGTAACAGGGATAATGTCCCTCTAAGAGAAATGCAACTACAAACAAACTTGGTTGGATGATCCATTGCCACTATTGTTGTACAATTATGTATGTATTCAACACGACTATTACATTGATACCCATGTTGTTTTACGCTATTTTCATGACCTATATGCCAAAACACATGTTGTTCTACATGAAATATTACAGAATACCTACATTGTTTGTGACAATTGATCCTTCTGTTGTACGATTGTTCTCTCTCTTCCTCTGGCCTAGATCTCTAGATGGAAGTCCTTATCCACCTATCCAAGATCTCCTCAAATCACATTCCTTTCTGATCCAACCCTTGAGAAAAATTCCTTCTTTTCTTCTACACTCTCGAATGAATCCACACTATTAAAAGTCCTCCTTTGCTATCTCCATGTGAAAGTATCACACAAGTGTGAAAAGTATATTCTCCTTCACCCTTTCCATGTTTTTATAAGATTGAGTTATAACCTAACCCTAATCTCCAAAGTGATTGTCGTTTAAGATTACTTCTCACCTCACTTGAGATCAATGGCTAAGATTTAATTCATTGATGATAAATAAAGAATTTCTTTAAATAAAACTCAATTCAGTAATAAAAACACTTTAATTTAATGATTCCTTTAATTAAAGTAAAGTCTCAAGGTAAAAGTCTTTGGACGATTTCCACACATCTAAATGCTTGACCTGTGTGGAAATACTTTTTCAATGCTACCAACCATCAACATTCCCTCTTAGTGAGGAAGGTATTTCTATAAGAGACACTTAGAATTTGTTCTCCCTTCGACCTTGGTACAATGTTTTTCACATCATCCTGCTCACTGGAATCCCTCCAACCCTGATGATCAGTTTCTCCCCTAATACTAGAAGTCATAGAATCGATGATGCTACATATCAATATCACAAATTCTGGAAACTTCATCGAGGGCCTACTCTCCTTTAATTTTCTCCTAGGATCCTCTTGCTCCTTAACATCCATCAATTTCATCTCATACCAACTCGGTCTCTTGACATAAGTATAAGGGGATAACTCCCTCTTCCCCTCTGAAGGCTGACTCCCCACATTGGAAGTCTGTGAACTCTGGTCATCCTTTCGAGCCTCTCTCTACTTGTCCTCTACCACTGACATCGATCCAAGATCCCCTTTTATCCTCCTATAGGCTATCCATGCAACTTGTATAACCTATCCTCTCTAGCACCCATTCTCACTTTTGTGTAAGGGATAGCTACCTCTTGATATATGAGTACTTTGCATCTCTAAAATTTCATGGAAAAACTCATGTCCTCCAAAAGTGAAACTGAGATAAAGTTCCTCTTCAATTTTTGTACATAAATCACATCCTTGGCCTCTAACAAACCTCTTGACTCAATTTGGAACATAACAGTTCCCTTTCCCTCCACTGTATACTTGGCATCATCACCCAACTCCACATGGGACCCTGAGTCCTCTATCATACTCCTCAATATCTTACGTTCATACAACTCTAGTTGATTTTATTGATATAAAAGTTGGGTTCCCATCATGGTATAGTGGCCCATTTGAGGAAAATAGAATGTAGAAAATATACTATCCTATCATACCTCAATATCATTCCTTCAATCTTGTTGGTTGCTACTTTCCTTCGTTCCCCTATACTTCTTTACTCAGACCTTGCCCCTACACACTTGGATGGAAGTCCTTATCCACCCAATTAGTGAGATCTCACTCACTCATTTTGTGTGTATTTTTTTTTCCACTGAGAAATAACCAACTCCTATAACCTAGCACCTCTGCTTCTATTGTACAATGTTGTACCTGCAATTGTTCTGCTACCTAGATCTATTCTTTCTTCTCACGACATTACTTCAACTACTCCTATGGATTTTTTTTCTCTTATATGTTGCTAAGATATGCCTAGATATATCCTTGTTACCATATCTATTTGTTTCCACCCTTCCAACTTCTCTTCTCCTTTGGACTGAATAGATTTCTAGGTGAAGGTCCTTCTTCACCCATTGTTAAGATCTCCTTGAGAAAAAGTTCTTTTCTCTATCTTTGAGTCACTGAATCCAATAGTTTTGTCATCCTTTGATCTCTAGATGAAATTCCTTCTTCACCCATATGATATCCCCTTGAGTCACTATCCTTCATGGCTCAACCACTTGAGAAAAAGTCCTTATTTATTTCTAATTGGATGACTCAAGCACAAGAGAAAAAGTAATTTTCTCCTATGTTCTTTCATGTGGTTTAGATCTCTATATGGAAATCCATCTACACCTATGGGGGTATGGATGTGGAAATACAACCTTGGTGCAATATTATGTCGATGAATTTGCAAGCTTCCCTATTTCTCTGAGACTTTGAGTAGCATTACCCTGACATAGAAACTTGTTTTCCAACACTCCTCCCCCTCTCATATATGACTGCAGAGTTTGTTCCTATCCCTTCTTACCTATTCGAGGATGAGCCATTTTTTTGATTTGATGCTTGAAGGGCCAGTGGATGAAATTGGGTGGTTGTCTTCGAGGCAGTGTCAATGGTTAGAGTCAGGTTGTGACTATATACTTATGATTTTTTCAATAAAAGAGTTATCTTTCCCTCTATATATGTGTAATTTTTTTTAATCTATTTATATATGTTAAATTGATTTACATATTTTAATTTTTGCATTACATGTATAACTTGATTTCATAACTACCTTGTTGCAGTATAGACTTGATCTCCTTTTGCAGGTTAGTACAGGTAGAGATCAAGAGAAAATCAATGTTTGAGAGCGAGGAACTACATGGAATGTTGGATACAAGGTGTGAAGTCTTCTATTCTCTCTTCCAAGTAGTTATTTTATTGCAAGTTTTTATGTGTGAGCATAGGGTATGTATTTTAGATACAGTTAGGGTTTGTTGTGACACAAACCCAAGGTTACAGGGTAAAAATCCCATAATAGAATTGGTGACCATACTAGGGATCTTTTCTCCTGGTTTGGGTCGGTCTTAGGGTTTCTTGTGTTGTCTTGATTTCTATAATTTTCTTGTTCTCTGGGATTTATTTCAAAGCATTTGTTATCTCAGAAGATTTCACCAATTTTTTGGAAGATTCCCCTTTGATTGGAAATTTCTTCTTTTGAAGTTTTGCTAATCCATATGTGCTTTTTCTCTGATTGAATCACATATATATATGTGATTTTCCTTTGTTTGAATAGACTATGTATGTTATTTGTTGTATACACAATCACATATCTAATTGATAATTTGGTCTTGGGGCCTTTTTCTCAATTTTCGGAGGATTTAAGATGGTTGTTCAGCATGATTTGAGCCTTCTGGGTTTGATTTTTCTTTTGATTATTGTGTTAAGTCTCTAAAAACTTCGAAATCATCTAAAATGTTCTTTCTTTTTATTAGGTTAGATTTTTGGTTATAAGGTTCTTTAGGTTGGTCGAAAGGTAAATTGTGAGTGTATGGGCTTAGTTTCCAGTTGATTTTTGTATTACAGTGATTATAGATTGTTTGATTTCCTCCTTTTTACCTTCTTCCCTTTGTTCAAAAAAGAAAAAGAATTTTTTTTATCGTAGTTGCATTTTGTTTCTTTCAGTAATAGAAAAGACAAAAATAACTTCGTTGTTGGTCATTCTTCTCTTGATCCCTTGCCTTTTAAATTTTAAAGAAAATAATTTGCTTACTAACAATTTGTTCTTCGTGCATTTTTCTTTCTTTGAGAGTTTTTGGTTTCAGTTATAGTAGCCCTTTGTAAAAGAAAAGAAATCTCGTCTACAAAATTCATTTGCACTATGTTCTGCATTTCCATTCAAAAATCATTTTAGATTTGCATTGCAAAGTGGTTTAAGATCTTGCATACGATAAAAAATACATTGTTTTCATTTTTGAAAAAGAATATAAAAGAAAGAGATTGTTTTCACTAATTTTGTTACACTCATTTTTCAGTGAATAAATTGCATCTTACTTTTTTGTTCTTAAGTGTTTCTTTGTTGAGTCCATTAAAACACCTTATAGTTTCATTCGTACCCCTTTTGAGTAAATAACAACCCCATAAAATGAATGCTAACTAAAAATTAATTAGACATTGTCATTTTATAGGGTAACCAAACTAGTCTTAGACTAGTCCTTGGATTAGGTTGGAGAGTTAATTTCTCCAAGGCCAGAAAACAAACATAGGAGTCTGAGACAAGGAGAGCTCAAAACCAATTGTCATATAAGTATAGTTGAGAATATCCTCTAACACGAGAGTCAAACATGAGGTCACATGAAGGAGATACAAGGAGATAACCCCTCTGAAACTTAATTGAACATAGTGGAGAGATCATATATCGGGGGTTTCATCAATTCCCTTACCTCTGTGAGAGGTGGAACTTTCGAGGCTTCGGGCTTAGTTGTGTTTCCCATATGTTTGATCTGAACTATTGAATGTACCCCCAGACGTTTACTACGAGTTTGTGACCTTAGTTTCTTTTCCTAGGGGTCTCAGAGGTGACTACAGGGGGGTTCCCATGGTAACTGGGGCATATTTCATATCACACTTTTCAATATTGTTGGAGGGTCCCCTACAAGGGATGGGTATTTTCACCGGATAAGGCTGGTTAGTGGAGGTTGGGATAACTACTTCTCACACCTTCGTTCATCGTTCCATGGGACTTAATCAACCTATGTCTTTGTCTGGAAGGTCCTCACCTCACTTTGTTACTATTGCAATCTCATGACCTGATCCACCTGAGTCGGGATATTTGTAGAATTGTTTGTGACTATTTTTCCTATTAGGGATTTTCTAGTGGTGTGCTTAGCAATCGTAGAATTTCTTAGGAAGTTGTGTAGGTGATCATCTAGAGTTGACAACTCAAAGTGGTTGATCAACCACCTCGTTGATCGAGGAGAATCCAAGGTCTTCCCCCTGAAGAATTTGAAGTATATCCTCCTCTGGTTCCTTTGAGGCATCGACTTGATCAATATGACACTTTTGTACCAATTGGTCCAGTCGATATTTTAATTACGAAACCTATAAAAATAAACGTTTTTGAGCGAGAGGTTGTAACAATGACTAATCTTGGGGATAAATAATTTGCTCCACCCTTCAACCCTCTATTAGCTAGGCCTTAAGATCCAGTTCTTGTGCATTTTGTATCTCCTAGGTTGTACTTCACTTATAGTATCCCTCTTCAATAGGTCGTAATGGAAGACACTCTAGAAGTGTCTGAGTCAAAAGTCGTCATAACTCCCACTTCAAAAATCATCACCAGTGGGATATTTCCCCCAAATATGTCTAACCAAACAACTAGTGTGATTCAGTACACATTTTTCGTGTCTATCAATAGCTCTGCTCCACTAATTTTTGGTTCCACCCAACCTTTGGGTGTGACCATGTCATTACCTTCAACAACATATGCTTTCTTGTTTTGTATGCCATTGATGGTCATGCTAAACATGTTGACTGAGTCTCAATCAAGATCCCTTTTTCCTATTGTTGGTTAAGGAAATCCCTTGATTCCCCACCAAGTTTTTCCTTGGGGTGGAGGTCATATCCCTTTCTCGTTCCCTTTTGTCATGAGTGGGGCCTTCCCGTATTCCAGTCCTAACCCCTTTAGGGGCTGGGGCACTTCTATGGGTAGTGGTTTCCAATATGCTAGCATGTCATCCACCTCAACCCCGTTCATATTATATGGTGGGTTCAGGAGTAATTATTTCACCATATATTCAATGTCTATAAGAGGAAACCCCATCCAGGCTTAGTGGAATCCCATGCAAGGGTATCTCTCTTCACAAGGGATGTCATCAGGGGGAAACTCCTTCCTCATTCAATGGAACCCCATGCAGGGAGCCTGGAGGTTTTCACTCGCAAGGAGGGTTTGCAGGGGGAAACCATGATTTTCCATTCAAGAATCATATGGGTGGGATTTTTCTTCCATTTAACTAGAACCAAGGTTTCATCCAAGGCTCTAGCTCATCCACAAACTATTCCTCTCAACATGGTGTCAGTTTTAATCTAGGACCTTCCTTTTAGGTTTCCCATCAATCGATGTTGCATCCTATGCTACCCTTTCTGGAAACTCTTCATTTTCCATATTTGTATAAGTTGATGAATGACCCAATTCATTGTGACCTAAGTTTGCATGTGTTCCCTACCAAACTACCTTCCAACATACCAAAGTTTGAAGGAAAGAGTGGTGAAGACCTGCAGGATCATGTAACGATGTTTCACTTGTAGTGCTCACCAAATTCTTTGAATGATGACTTGATCTGGTTATGATTGTTCTAAAAGACCCTCACTGGGTGTGCCACTAAATGATATATAGAACTAGAGAGGTCAAAGTACACAATGTTTGGTGTTGACCATGGTTTTACTCAATCACTTCCAACTCCCTATCTAGTATGATGCTCATAAAAAACTTTTAGATAAATTTGAACAAGATAAAGATGTGTACATTTCCAATCATATTCGAGAATGGAGGATACATAAGAGCTTGATCAAAGCCATGGTCCCACCGAAATTTCTCTTGCAATGGTTCCTGAAATCATTACTTCCTTATATCTCTAAGGATGTTGCAACTTGAGGGGTGTTTACAGAAGAACAAGCAATATTTAGAGAACAACAGTTGGATTCAATTTACTCCCAATTAGGTATGCTCTATGATATCATTCCCAACACACCATGGTTGACTCTCAACTTTGAAAAACCAAAATTGAGACCACATGCCGATGGTATTTTTGGTTCCTTGCAAAGAAAATTCGCAGATCTAGTCTCTAACTAGATGCAATAGTTTTCTATTTAGAAAATTGTGGTTGGTCCAGCCTCTGGCCAGACCACCCATACCACCTATTCCTCAGATGTACACATTGTGCAATCAAAGACTCTAAAGGGTACTCAACATTCTGGAGAGAAGAAGAAAGGAAATGGAAAGAAGGGTAGTGGGGGAAACAATAAAAAGGATAATAAGAATGTTGAGGGGGGAAATAATGAAAAGAGGAAGGAGAAATTTTGATGCAAGATTTGTGGGGATGATCACCTTCTCATCAATTCCCACAAATGGAAGAATCCCAACACCTGATAAAGTTGTAGTAGCAACAACAACAACTTGTTGTATTGAAAACTCCATTTCCATAAGGACAAAATATGTAGAGGTTGGGTCTTTCGAGTCCAATCCACAAGGGAGAACTTCGAGTGCACCTTCGTCAGACAAATATTTTTTTGTTCGATAATATGGTGAATCATATAAAAGTAGAGGAGGTATACTAGTCCAAAGTTGACATCGAAAGGTAGAGAAAATTTATATCCTCGGGGAATATCTACATAGAGAACCGTGAAAAGGAAATGATGGTGTTCATATAGAAAGGTGCATATAAAATAGCACTACACAACCCTAATACTCAAGCTGCACCAAACTATTCCATTGTTGAGGATTTATCTCAAACACTGTGTGTGATGTCTTCTTTAGAGGTGCTTCAAAGTTTCCCTATGCAACACAATGCATTGTTATATGCGATCAGAGTAGAAAATGCTTCCACCCAACTCACTATGAAGTTTGGTGCTACTTATTTGAAGCCTCTCCTTCCTTATCATGTAGCCTTCTCGAACGATGTTGTATACACAAAAAATGTAATCAGGAGGACCGTTGTTGACAAAGGAGCTTCGAAGTGTGTCATGTCTTTGTCTTGTTGGAAATGTATCTACTCTATAGAGCTCGTACCTTATTGTACTTTGTTAACTTCTTTTGACAGATGATTGTTTAGATCACACATGATTATTTCCTCTTTTTCGATCCAATTAGGAGGAAATTCTATGTCCATTGAAGTAGAGGTAATCGACGTGCCACTCGACTATAATTTGTTATTGGGAAGGAGTTGGACTTACGCGAATAAGTTCATCGTCTCATCAGTATTTCGAATTTTATGTTTTCCCCATGAGGGAAGGATTGTAACTATCGATCAGATGGATTTTAACTACTCTAGCTATGTGGAAAACCTGGGATCCACAGTATCATGGATCGAAAAATCTCAGTTGAAAACTAAGAGTATCAATGTTGGAATGTGTCCTTCTCTTATGGGTACCTTTAATTTCCCAGCACCGGTGTCTTATATTCATTCCACCCCGGTCGGTTATAAAAATCCGATTTCCCCAACTTCTGTTACAAGAGTTGCTTCATTCATAACATCGCATCTACAAGATCCATGGGTGTTACCCTCATTGTTTAAATCAATAGAAGGTCACACACATGTTGGGATGGCTACACCACTGTTTACAACTAAGTTTGTTTACCAAGCTATCAAGCAAGCCACTACAGACTCAAATCGAACTCAAAAAGGAGGAAGATTAGTTTTTAGATCCCATCTAGGCTCAAAATTATTCAACTTCCCAAGACTTCCTTGATACCCTCGTTCCTTCAGACGAAGATATTATAGAGGCAATGATTGGATCAGAAAGGTCATGGGAGGATATGCATCATTGATTGTATTTTCTCCCTGAGATCAATCGTGTGGAAAGCGGAGAATTCAATTAAGCCATGAGTAGAAACATTGGTCAGATGGTAAACCCCTTAGAAAATCATGGTGTCTATGCCAAGGGGAATATGTAAAATATATCAGAGACCATTCCGATCAACATTTCTAGGACCCTTGATGTTGTATAAAATGTCTTTATTGGGGCAGGCTGCTCTCAAGATGAAATTCGTCAGTATACGACACTTTTCAGGGAATTTTGTGATGTTTTCACTTGGTTGTATGAGGAAATTCCCAAAATCGATCCTCGAATTGTCGAACATGAGACTTGGAATTACGTGAATGCTAAGCCTGTTCGATAGAAATTGCGACCAGTTAACCCAAGGAAAGAAGCAATAATCAAGGATGAGGTAGAAAAAATGCTCAAAGCATGCTTTATCTATATAGTTTCATTGACAAAATGGGTATCCAATCCCATTCCAATGGACAAGAAACAAGGTATGATTTGAGTATGCATGGATTTTAATGATTTTAATAAATCTTTTCCTAAGGATAACTTCTCTATACTATTTATCGATCAAATTCATGACTAATGCATAGGAAGTGAGATTTTCTCTTTCATGGACAATTTTTCTGGTTATAAGAAGATACAAATCCAACCCAAGGACCAACATAAGACACATTTTATTTATCCTTGGGGATCCTTTGCATACAAAAATATTCCCTTTGGCCTTAAAAATTCTAGAGCCACTTTTTAGGGGGCCATGATGTTTTCTTTCCATGATCTTAATCACATAGTGGAGGCTTATTTGGATGATATTACAACACATTATCGCAAGAGGGCGCAACATCTATTACTATCTAATTCACTTGAATCCACATAAGTGCATATTTTATGTAACTTCAGGATGTCTCTTAGGTTTTATAATTTAAACTAAAGGGATCATGGTTGACCCTTTAAAGGTTGAGGCAATAACACAATTGCCTCCCCTTCGCACAGTGTGTTAGCTTCAGAGCCTACAAGGAAAGGAAAATTCCCTTCAGTCTTTTGTATTGAACTACGTTGATATCACAAAAGGATTTATGCGCCTATTGAAAAATGGGGTTCCATTTTATTGGGACAAGTTAGCACAACGTTCTTTCGATGCATTGAAAAAATATATAGTTTCAACTCCCCTACATATCCCCCTAGATTATAATAGAGATTCCCTATTATATCTGGAAGAAATTAAGTATTTGATCGGCATGGTCTTATTTCAGGAGGTTGATAAGCTCCAAGAGCATATCATCTATTATTTGAGTTGTTCCTTGATAGGACCTGAACAAAAGTATTCACACATCAAGAAATTGGCCTTAGCATCATTCCATGTTGTTCAATGTCTCTGGAATTATATTCTATTGTGCAAGACGACTTTCATCGCCAATGTTAACCCTTTTTAGTATGTTTTGAATCGATGAGTAATTGGTGGGAAGTGATGAGCCCCATTATTTTTTATTCCAAAGGCTCATATTATGCACATTTTCCATCATAAATTGACTTGATACTTGTTTTTTTAACCACATTTAATAGTAAGCCATGTATATTTTTCATGTTGCTTAATGAATGTGTTTTGAGGTGGATTTTTGTGTATAATGTGACTTTTTTCTCTAATATTTATGCCAAAATATCTATATAGCACCAAGCAAGTCAAACTCCATGAGTCAAGGGAACCAACCTCCTAAAAATAAGGGATTTTGTCTCCCTCAAAGAGTTTCCAGCCAAGAATCAAGGGACATTGTCCCCACCTACCTCAAAAGTGCTCATTGTGCATTAATGACTATTCTTGATTAATAGCAGTTGCAGATACATATTTAATGGGATGAAATCCCTCATTTGCTAACTTCTCTCCTCAATTTAAGAAGGGAGGTTGAACTGTCTATGTATAACTAGACCTCTAACCTAGGAGAGAAAGAGACATATTTTTTTATAATAATATTTTATTGAGATTTTTCTCTAAAGAATTTGGTTGGAGACTTAGAGTCTTTTTTTCTCTTCATCTACTACTAATGTTGATGAAATAAAAGATGGTTTTGTTTTTAGCTTATTAGAGTTTTTCTCAGGGCTCCTTGTGCTTCTTGGGTAAGGCCCACCCAAGAGGGCTCAAGGGAAATATTGCAATTTCTTTAGTTCTTTGTGTGTTAGATAGTGATTAGTTTATTATAGGATATAGCAAGAACCTTATATCCATTTAATTTTATTATAGTCTAACTTTGTTGATTCTTCAAAATACTTACACGAGCTTTCTAGGCTTCTCTTTAGCTTCCTGTAGGATTTTCCTGTAGAAACTTCATGTAGGAATGTTTCACTACTACATATTGTAAAAATTCCAACGTTTTATTTGCGGCGTTATGGACAAAATTGTCCATATTGTCGCAAAATAGAGGAAATTTATAAAAAAAAAAATTCATGTTGCCCGATAACGTCGCTCTTGCGACGTTAACGTCGGTCTTGCCACGTTAACGTCGCTATTGCCACGTTTTCCACTGGAACGCCGCTCTTTCCACGTTTTCCACTGGAACGTCGCTCTTGCGACGTTAACGTCGCTCTTGCCACGTTTGTGAAGATGTATGTTGCAATTGCCACGTTAACGTCGCTCTTGCCACATTTTCCACTGGAACGTCGCTCTTGCCACATTTTCCACTAGAACGTCTCTCTTGCCACGTTTGTGAAGATGTATGTCGCAATTGCGACGTTAATGTCGCTCTTGCCACGTTAACGTCGCTCTTGCC
>JASDQU010099554.1:16144-30020 GCA_032191745.1 Picea mariana
TATATATATATATATATTACAAGTCATACCTCCTTGAAAAACTTTGTCCTCAAAGCATGGGCAGGGATGAATGTTTAGATATAAACACCTCATCTTCCCAAGCAGCT
This sequence comes from Picea mariana, assembly GCA_032191745.1. NCBI lineage: Eukaryota > Viridiplantae > Streptophyta > Pinopsida > Pinales > Pinaceae > Picea > Picea mariana. Next base: position 16,252 of record JASDQU010099554.1, read on the forward strand.
TCATCTTCAGGTAGGTTCTTCCATTTGATCAGATACTCATTAATTCTTCTAGAACATAGGAATTTGGTTTGTACTTCGAGGATTCCTTCAAGAATTAAAATTAACCTTCCTTCTTCATCTAAAAGAGGCAACTTTGTTTGTATAAGGACGGTAGGACCTATTTTTTTCAAACAAGAAACATGAAAAACATCATGCAATTTTCCTTTATTTGGAATATCGAGGGCGTAAGAAACTTTTCCAACTCTCTTTCGAATTTGATAGGGTCCATGGAACTTAGGAGCTAGTTTATGTTTCTTTTAATTTTTAAGAGAACTCTGCTTGTAAGGCTACAGTCGAAAAAACACCCAATCTCCTGTCATAAATTCTCTGTCAGTTCTTCTTTTGTCAGCTTGGTGTTTCATTTAGTTCCTTGTGTGTTTGAGTTGAGCTTTAACAGTGCATAGAATTTCATCCAACGCGGCTAGATATTATTTCACGGTAGTAACCTTAGAATTGATAACATACTCCTTAATAGAGGGAGGTGGATAACCATACAATGCTTCAAACGAGGACATTTTTGTTGAGGTATGATATGTACTATTGTACCACCATTCTATGAGATGTAGCCAATTGATCCATTGTGTCTGACGATCATTCAAAAAATTCCTTAGATACTCTTTGAGGAATTTATTAACCACTTCATCCTAGCCATCTATTTGGGATGGTATGAAGTACTCATGGTTAAGGATGTCCCCACCTAGAAAAATAGTTCCTTCCAAAATTTTCTAGTAAACTTGGGATCCCTATCACTTATGATAACTTTGGGAATCCATGAAGTTTAAAAAAAAAATAACATAGTTATCAACGAATTGACTACCCTTTTCCTTTGAACGGATCCTGACAAAGTGGGTGTATTTGGTTAATCGGTCTACAATTATGAATATAACATCTTTTCCTTCAGAGGTGGGAAGACCAGTAATAAAGTTCATAGATATTTCAGACCATTTTTGGGTTGGGATATGAAGAGGTTGCAGAAGACCTGGAGGATAAATAGTTTCAAACTTTTGTCTTTGACAGGTGTTGCATTCTGCAAAATATTTCTAAATGTCAGATCGCATACCTTTCCAGAAGAAGGACTGGCGTATATTGTAGTAAGTTTTGAAAAACCCCACATGGCCCACTGATGGAGAATCATGTTTTTGTTTCAAAACTTTGATTGAACTTCGAAGAGCTCAGAAAAAATATTCATTGTTTGTACCACGGTATGTCATTTTCCCAAGTGAATTTAGGATTTGTAGTTGGGTTTCTTTCGAATTCCTCTATCAGTCTTATCATTTATGTTTTTTTGATATACTCAGTTTGGAATTCTAAGATCCATTCGAGAAAAATGATGGAAATAACACATAGAGTAGCGTCATTATTGAGTTTACTTGATAACCCATCCACAACCAAATTATCCTTCCCTTTTTATAAAGAATATCGAAATCAAAGACCTAGATTTTTCTCACCCATTTTTGCTTCTCTCGTGAAATATTTTTTTGAGTTAAAAAATACTTCAAGCTATTGTAGTCCATTTTCACGACAAATTTCATTCCCAACAAGTATTTTTTCCACTTAACCAAGGAATGCATAACTTCCAACATTTCATTTTCATATATTGATTTTGTTTTCTCCATTCGTTTGAAATTTTGACTTTCGAATGTGATGGGATGATTATCTTGCATAAGTATGACACCTAATCCAACTCTTGAAGCATCACATTCAAGGACAAATGATTTGGAAAAATATGGTGCTAAAAAAACTGGAGTGGATGTCATTAAGAGATTCAACCTTCTAAAACATGCTCCAGCTTCATCGTTCCACTTAAATGCATCTTTCTTCAATAATGTTGTCAATGGGTCCACAATTTGTGCATAGTTTCAAACAAACCTTCTGTAGTACCTGGTAAGACCCAAAAATCCTCGTAACGATGTGATTGATTTAGGGCTAGGCCACTCAGTAACTGCCGCAATTTTCTTTGGATCAACCTTGATTCCTTCATCTAATAAAACATGTCCCAAAAATACTATCTCTTTATTTCCAAAACTATATTTGGATTTGTTAGCGTGGAACTTATTTTTTTGAAGGATTTTTAATATTGTCTCAATGTGCTTGAGGTGTGAGTTCCAATTTTTTCTATAAACAAGGATATCATCAAAGAGAAGTACAAAATTTCATAGGTATGGATGGAATAAATCATTCATTACTGCTTGGAAGGTAGCAGGAGCATTGGATAGGGAAAAATTCATGACTCGTAATTCATACAACCCTTCATGGGTACAAAAAGTAGTTTTGGGAACATCTTCCTCTCGATTTCTTATTTGGTAATAACCCGACTTTGGGTCTAGTTTGGAGAAATATTTGGTGCCATGGAGCTACTCTAATAAATCATCCACAATTGGAATTGTAAATTTATCCTTTATCGTAATTTTGCTTAATGCCCGTCAATACAGAGTCTATATGATCCATCCTTTTTCGTAACAAGTATGATCAAAGCTGAGAAAGGACTCTTGCTTCCAGTAATAACACCGTAATCCAATAATTCTTGAACCAGTCGCTCAATTTTTTTCGTATGTTGGTGCGACTGTCTATAGGATTTTTTTCTAATTGGTGTGGAACCAGGGATTAATTCTATGATGTGATCTCTAGAACGAGGTGGAGGAAGCCCACGAGGAAGTTCCTGAAAAATGGTGTTATATTTTCCAATATTTTTTTCCAATTTATTGGGATCATCATTTTTTTCCTCTTTAGTAATACCCTTTGTTGCATAGCAGTGTAAGAAATAAGCTTGGGTTCCCTTTTTAATCATTTTTTCCATTCTATTGGATGAGACTATTTGTGGGGGGAGACAGTTAATTCCATGTTATTTGTACTTTTCCCCATTTTGATAAAAGCTTATAAATTTCTCTTGTAAGTTTAATCCAATGGTACCAAGTGTGGCTAGCCACTGGTCCCCCAAGATAATATCTACCCATCCTATTGGCATAGCATATATGGGAGATTTTAATTTGTAGTCACTCATGTATATTTCTACCTTGTGGCATTTCCCATCACATCACATAGTCCTATTTCATGGGATGGAGACTTGAAATTCAGAGGTAGGATGAATGAATATGTTTAATTGCCTTGATATATTTTTATATATAAATTTATGTGAATTCCACTATCAATGAGCATTGTTACTTTAGTCTTCTTAAGATATCCATAAACTTTCAGAGTTTGGGGTTGAGAAATACCCGTTATTGCAGCAACAGAGAGTGTCATATTTGTGTTTTTATTCCCTAACCCATGGATATTTCATGAGTCTTCATTATTTGTTTCTTCACTGGATAAATATATGTCCCCCACTTTTTTGTCCTTGTCATTGTCACTCTTGTCTATTTCGCAATGAAAAAACTTTTTGTCTTTGCACTTATGGCCTAGTTTCTAATTAGGTGTGTTACATTTAAAACATCAGTCTTTAACCTTATCTTGTCTCATGTATGGTGGTAGTGTACTTTTGTGAGGGGGAATGTATTTGGAGCTAGAGTCTTCGAGTGAGCACCATGCTGTCTTTTGATATACTTTAAGTTTATTTTCATTGATTTTAGCTTTCTGGTGAGTTTGCTCAATATCTTTAATGTCAAGTAGTTCAAGATTATTTCATATATTTTCCTTCATTCCTAATAAGGCTATTTGAAGGATCCATTCTTCTAACATATCAGGTATACAAGTGGCTAACACATGTAAATCCTGAAAAAATTCTTCCACTGTACCGGACTATTATAATCAAGTGATTTTAGAACAAACCCCTTTTTTCTTTCGTGTCGAGAAAAGGTAGGAAGAAGTTATTTTTCAATATAACCCAGTGTCTTGATAGACATTTGTATTTTTATCTCCACCATAGGAACCAGTCATTTGCAAAGTCCTTCAGATGTATAGATGTGACCTTAAATTTTTATTCATGATCAGAAATATGGTAATACCTAAAGTATTGCTCGATTTTATTTACCCATATTGTTGCTTCTCTTGCATCTGATCCATCAAATTCTGGAACAATAATCTTCGCCTTGGGCATGGCATTATTAGATGTCCCCATGTTATGTGAGTAATGTGATTTATGATGCCCCCACTTTGAAGTTGAGTTACCTAGGATTATACTCCTATTTGTGATTTATTCAAGCTCTAATCTCATGCCATGATAGTTTTTGTTGCATTCCGCTAGTTCTTCACTTAGTTTGCCAATTTTGGCATCGAACAAAGTACTTACTTGATTTATAAGTCCTGTGAAAAACTATTTAGAGTTTTCTCTTAGCTCCATCGTGGGGGAAGTGTTGTCCTCTATCTTTTTCTCGGCTTCTCTCAACTTTCTCCTCATGTTGATCATGTTGAGGTTATATTTTAATATATATTTAATATTTTAATATTACTATATATATATATTAATATTAATATTTAATATGGTAGTGTAGAATTAGGGTTTGGACAAGGACAGAGTTGAAAATCATGGAGATGGAGAAATGAGATATGAATGTCTTTGATGTAGGGAGAAATGAGATGGGGTGGAGCTGGGAGGGAGAAATGGGGTCAAGGGAGAAGGGAGGGTGAAGTGGAGGATGAATGGGAGGTGAAATCGAATCTATCTGAAGTGGAGGATGAAGGGCAGGTGAGGGACTGTGGATGTGGGGTAGGTCTCCACTTGGAGATGCAGGTCGCAAAGTTGGACAAGGGTGAATGCGGGTGAATGATCGGTCACGGGTGGAGAGATGAGAGGGATGTGGGAGAGGGAGAGGGCCATGAAATGGTGGGTGTATGAGAGTGTGTGGGAGTGGGAGAGGGGGATGGGAAATGGTGGATGTGTGGGAGAGGGAGTGTGTGGGAGAATGAGTGTGTGGGAATGAAGGATGCGAGGAAAAGGAAGCACTCTGATACCAACTGGAAGATGAAATCCAAATACAACAATAAATGTATTTAATAACATATAATATTATTTATTCGATGATATATTTGGTATATAAAATAAGTTATATATACACATAATTAGGTAAAGTCACGTATATTTATACAAAAGAGCGTGACTTTATGTTTTAATTAGTTTAAATGTTTTATATATATATATNAACTTATCTCTGAGAAGAGATGTGATGGCTATGTTCATTTTCAAGAAGATGATGTTTACAATGAGGCTCAAAAGGCATTTTTAATATAAAGAAAATCCAAAACCCTAACCCTGAAATATGAAACGCCAAAAGGTTTGCGAGCCTCGATGGGGGTAGTTGATATGTCAACTTCTTGAGGGAGTAACGTTTGCATACGGTCCCTGTTTGGGTTGCACAATAGCTTGTTGGAAATGTCTAGCTGAGAAGAACACATTACAATAGGGTGAAATGTATATCCTTTGTCTATTTCCTAGCCCCCCAAACGTAAAAAAAAAAAATGTCGTTTAGGGCCTCAAAATGGCCCTGAAAGTTTGGGACCTGAAAAACTGTAGAAAAACTGCCAAGGTGGAAAGTTGTATTTCAAGCCAGTGGAATAGGTGGGTAGCCACCGATATCCACCTGGATCAATCCTCCCCCCTTAGGTAAAAATGGTATTGTTATCAGATAAATTGGTAGGTGCGGACACTAATAGATCTCCCTAGATCCACCTAGATCTAGAACAAAACATGACAGGACATGACTCTTTCTCTAAGTTGTGGTCATTGAATCTACTACTAAGAAGGAATGAGTGACATACCTTTATATCGCTTCCCTTGGGTCTTTGTTGTTCCTGCTTCACTCCAGTGCTCTTGTGAAATCAAGTCCAAGACAACACAAACCAAGCAAAGTGAATATAGAAAAGTATATTCAATGTCAACCTATGCATATGATCAAGGAGTTATGCAATAAAATAAGAGTGATTTTATGGGAAAGGGACATGTCGTTGTATTGTATTAAATGAAAGTAGAAGATACAACCATATCACCTTGATGTCGCAAGCTTCCTTTCACTAACCCTTGGTTCCAACACACACACTTTCTCTACACTTTGCATGAAGAAGATCCAATACAAATTGATAAACCAAATAGAGTCCTCAAGCTTCTGTCCAAACAGAGTTCTTCACACAATTCTCTCACCAATTCTTCATTCAATCTTGCTTAACCTTTTCCATGAGAAACCTTTCAATATATAGGAGAAGGAGAGATGGTTAAATGAATGAGGATGATCCCACTAAATCTGAGAAGTCAGTAGGATGTCAACCATGCGAATGCCAACTCATTTTCTAGAAGATTCCCTTCTAGAACCTTTTTCACCTCTTCTCTTTTCCAAGATTTGAAACAGGTTCGCACCTTACCTATATAGCATACTATGAATAGTTCACACCCTAAGTTTGGGTTGCCTGCAAGAATGAAGAATTTCCGCACCTTGTAATATAGGCAGCCTGCGAACTCATCTTAAAAATGTGTTTTTTGGAAGAAGACAACAGTCACTTTTCTCAAGCAAAAAGTCCTTGTGGGAGCCTGAATAAATCACTTGTAGAGACATCACCAGAGTGACCAAAATCATGTGTAACAGAATGCTCCCCAAAGTATGAGGTTAGAACTTGTGACAGCCGAAATACTTTGTAAAATGTGTGTGTGTGTCAAAAACGAGCGCACCTAATCGAAAACCCGTAAACAACCAAGCATCTGCAGAATATAATACCAGTCCTGAGGTAGGCATTCCCATGCTTAGATCACAAATGAATGGAATCATAAACGTAGGTCATGGTCATCGATCATACACCATGGATCCATGTCGTCAAAATGCTACATAGCCAGCAGGAATACACTGTGGATCTATGTGAGAGGACTTGAATAATGACATAGCCACGTGACATACAAAGTGGATCTATGTGCCGATACAAATCATACATACTCCATCGCAGCCTGGATCAAAAAAGATAAGACCCAGGGTCTTCAATCACTTCACCTAAAAGTACGAATCTAGCCATGCGATTACATGTGTTGAAGTCGAACATGGTAGAAACCACTTGATTACCGGTCATTGATGAAAATCGTTAACAAGTGCGAGGGAAATAACTATTGATGTCAATGAATCACAAGGTACTAAAGTACAATCCGAATGAACGTGAATGAATGAGATGAAGTCGAGCACTCGGCAGAATCTCTCAATCGGGGATCAATGATGTGAAACCCCTCTCGAAAGCAAAGAGACCTGCCATTAAGGCATGCAGGTTCCAAGGTACTAAATGATTTCTAAGTCTCATTTCTGGATAATGAGTTGGAGTCGACGGAAAAAGACTCATCACAGGAGGGCCTTGATGTATCCCCCATCAATGACATGAAATAAGAAACAGATTTTGAGGGTGAAACAAAGTATGAATAAGGGTTGAAACGGACACAGGGAAGACCGATATAGTAAGAATGGACAACTGCAGATGGCCGACTCAATATAAGGCTCGTTTGAACTTCTCTTGGACATATGAACGACACGACCAAGGACTTGGTAGCACTGACTCAAAGACGACCCAAGATATGACCTTGTAGCAAGTCGAACGAGAGACAAATGGATTTCCCAACCTAGATTCAAATCGTGAATAGGGGGTGTCATGTTCAAGAGTGACGCTTACTGCCATTAATATGAATACGAAAATACATCCCTTTCCCAAAATTTCCCCCGCCATTTCTGGCGAGTACCTCTTTATTTTTACACAAGCTTGAGGAGGATAACATATGCTTGTCGATGTAAGCTCATCCTTCGGACGATTCCCTCGGAGTATATTTAACGAACCCTAGGAAGGAGTGGTGTGGTCACATTGCAGGTCTTTCGATGTTTGTTTAACGAGTCCAAGGATAGAAAACTAGGGGGTTTTTCATGTTTTGAGAGTCTGAAAAACACTTAAAGAGAACTCTCCCAGTTCCTTTTTCGTAAAAGAGTTCGACGAGACCAAAAAAGTGATAAACTATCGCCCGTCGAACATTTTCTTCAAATACTTTAACGAGCGTGAAAAGAACAATATCGCTCGGCAATCTTTTCATTTTTATGGAGCGTGAAAAGAGATTAAAGGATACTCCTTTACGTTCTTCATTTTTGTGTTACCATGATGAGTACGAAAAGATGAGAAAAAGTATACTCGGTTACGTTCTCATATATTTTCGAGCGCAAGAACGAATGAAAACTGAGCTCGAGGTTTTTTCTAAAAAACCCTAAAAAATTAGTCATACATGCAACAAAAAGAAAAAACACTTGTACCCCCTCATTCGGACTTTGAAGTTGTTATATCTGCAAAAAACCACACTCATAAGGCTATTAGGGTATTAGGTTTTATAAACAAAGCAATAAAAATAATATAAAAAATCAATAAAAAATAGTAAAAAGTGAATAAATATGGGTGAAAAGGACTTTTTACCATTTCATTGTTACTTTTCCCAAAAACTTGTCCAACATACCTCATTTTCCCCCAAATTTCTTTGCTTGATTGAGGGAGGCACAAGCGATCATTCGGCGAACGGTTTTAGCCAACAAGGTAATCTCTTGATTCTCTAACTTTTCTATGGTTTATTTTTGGTTTTTATTGGCAATTTTTGGGTTTTGAGTCCATTTTAGGGTCGAAACATGCGCCCAAGCATTCTCACAGGTGGGCCATGTGGGACCTATGAGAATCTCGCATTGTGCAAAAGGTCCACCTGCGGGGGCCAAAAAATGGATTTTAAAGTGAAGTTTTGTTGAATAAAAATTATGCAAGAGTTTAAAACAAGTTGTTGACTTCCCTCTCATGGCTCTTTTGCATGTGTTTGACCATCACAATGTTGGAATGGAGAGAAATATAACATGAGGAGGATGATGCCATTGTCGGGAATGACCCGGGTACAGTTGTTGTCCTTTGGGACTGTGGGCTCTTAAAATTCTTCAGGATTCCAGGCATGAGAGCCCAACTCAGATTGTTGGAATACCTGGTCCACATGTGGGATGTGGATCAACAGTTATTTCATGTGGGATTCCATACACTGACACTAGATATCGAGGATATCTATTTTCTGACAGGGTTGTCACAGCGTGGATATCATCCTACTTTGACCAAAGGTAGAGGCGGCGGACTCCCTATGAGCGAGTATTGTCGCCAATATTGTGTTCCCGAGGCAGAGAGAAGAAAGGGTAAGGTTTTCATTTGGGGGGTCCAAGATCTGACCCTACGTACCATCTTGTTTACTATTGCACGTATGGCTGGGAGCACGGCTCCGTACATGGCTCTCCAGAGCTATTTCCAATATGCCATAGAGTGCACAAAGCCTCGGGTCTTCAACTAGTCAGATACAGTTCTCCGCAGTATGAAGAGACAATTGACGAAGTGTAGAAAGGGTGACTTGAATCAGTTTGGGTACAGGTCACTTTTGGTGTCATTCTTTCTCGAGAGGGTCCCACTATTGCGACTATAGGTTGATTGGGGTTTACCAGTCCCACAGGATCCGAGGATGCTGCGGTGGTGTAACCTCATGGCTCAACATGTAGCAGGGCCTATAATGAAGTATAATGATTCATTTTTTGACTGGTTGAGGCCCCAGATGTTGATGATCGACGACTACATATATGTTGGTTTGGATTCCCGAGGGGATCCGGATTTGGCCCTGCCTGAGGATGCTCAGTGGGGTGACTTAGGTAAGAAGTACACATTTTGTTCTTTTTAAATGTTTTTGCAAATTTTATCATATGAAATGTTTTTATGTTTATCCAAGAACTAATCAAAAAAATTCTTTTTGATGACACAGATGTGGGGCCGTATCGACCTCCAGGAACGTCTCCCATTCAAAGGTGAGGAGAAGCGGCTCCAGTGGCGAGATGGGATGCCGAAGACTACGAGGCAGTGGAATAGAACTTGGAAGGGTTGACCGCGGATGTCCCGGATATTGCTATTGAAGAGATCTCAAGACGTTACCAGTGTCATACTATGGGCATGTCTGAGTCTCTCAGTCGACTGCTTCGTAGGGTGGCCCGAGTAGTTGTGTGTTATCGTGAGCATCATCCGTGACGCTACTTTGTAGAAGCTATAGGCTTTGTATTTTGAGATTTTGATCCTTGGACAGAAATGTTTTGTAAAAACTTTTGATCGTTATATACATATATACGGCTTCTACCAGCTTATTTTGTGTTTTGTTATACATGTGATGTGTGATTGGTTTATAAATGTCCCATCTAACACATAGTTAGCTAAGGTATCAGTCAATGTATTTAGACATCTAGGAATGTGTTGATATTCGATATAATCAAAATAACATTCCAAGAGGCGAATTTGTAAATGTACCCGTAATAAAGTAGGACTTTGGATAGCATAGACATTACTTAACTGTAGTACTACTAGTTGCGAATCGAGTCATATAACCAGATGGCGGATATCAAGTGAAATAACATCAATCAACAATTCGATGACGGTGCTATATTCCACAATATTATTGGTCACACGACCGAGGCAGACACCTCGTAGACTGATAAGTTCGTTTGTAGGGGCGTAAATTGCCCATGTAGCAGAAGAAAGGTTCTGAGTACTACGGCTAGCGCCATCGGGGAAGCCAATGTGAGGTAGTAAAGATTCTGACATTTGGAAACCAAGAACAACACAAGATAAGCAATCGAGGGCAGAGACCAAATAACGAAAAAGCATACTAAAGTAACACACAAAAAGTATGATACAATAAAATACAAGAACTCATGCACAGGTGATCTTAAGCATAGTACTTCTTTAAGTACAACCCATTTCTAGGTTCACTCAAAGGGATACCATTGTAGTCCACCAACTCGTAAGCTCCTTTCTCCAAAACACGTCTGACGATATAAGGACCTCGCCACATAGCTTCATATTTTTCGGCTCCTAGCATATCTCGATCTTGTTTATAAAGGAGAACCAGATCACCTTCGAAGAAAACGCGTGGTTTGACAAGTTTGTCATATTGGGATTTGACGCATTTCTTATGGGCTTCTATAACTAGGGTGGCATCGCAATGGGTTTCATCTAATTGCATGAGATACAACAGACGCTCTTCTTTGGCAGAAGTGTTTGGGAGAAGTTTGATCGCTAGTTTTAGGGAGGGTATCTCACATTCAATCGGCAAGATGGCTTCTAGGCCATAGACTAACTAGAATGGTGTAAACCCGGTAGCAGACTTAACGGATGTCCGGTAAGCCCACAATGTTGAAAACAACATCGTATGCCAACTCATTTTGTGAATGCCTATCATTCGTCGAAGCATGGTAATGAGGATTTTGTTTATTGCTTCAACTTGGTCGTTGGCTTGTGGGTAATAGGGTGTTGAGTTTTCATGGCGAAGACCCAACTTTTCAGTGAGTCCGGACATCATGAAGTTTCTAGAGTGGCTACCGTGGTCAGTAACGATAGCTTGAGGAACACCAAACTGAGCAATGATGTGATTGAATATAAATAATGATGTAGTCCTTCCTGTATTGTCAAATGTTGGCATCGCCTCGGCCCATTTCGTAAAATAATCTATGGCTACAATAATGTAACCATGCCCCCTGGCCGAGTGAGGGTGACATGTCATGAAATCGATAGCCCATTTCACAAAAGGACCAACGGAGACCATAGGGTGTAGAGGAGCAGGGTGTGATCGTATTTTATTGTTGTAGGTTTGGCAAGCGTGGCATTTTTGGACAGCAATTATACAATCATTGAATAAAGAACGCCAAAAATACCCCGCTCGTAAGATATTCTGGGCAGTAGCATACCCATACATGTGACCACCACAGGCTCTAGAATGGCAGTCATTTAGGGCTTTCTCGACATCGTCAAACGTGAGGCAGCATCGAAAAATGGAGTCAATCCCACAACGATAAAGAGTATCACCGAGGATAATATACTGATGGGCTTGGTATCGTATTCGACGGCAGTCAGTGCTAGACAAATTGGGCCAAAAAGTCTGGGTCTGGAGATATATGATGATATCTCTGTACCAAAGGTCATCGAAACTAATCAGGAAAAGGGATTCATCGGGTAATGAATCTGCTGCTACATTTTTCGTCTCAGAGCAGGGAAGGTCGCATATCAACTCGGAAAACACCAAGGATTTCTTAGACTTAGCGCATTCGAATTCTAAGTCAAATTCCTGGAGGATTAGGATCCATTTAGAGTATTTACCCTCTATAAATTGGTGTGTAAGAATGTGTTGCATAGGGTTGCAGTTAGAAATTACCGTAGTCTTGCGAGAAAGGATATAGTGCCGGAAATGTTGAACATCTTGGATGGCTACCAAGGCCAGTTTTTCAACATGTAAATACTTGATTTCGGTAGTCGTGAGACTCCGACTCAAGTAATAGATGACATGTTCGTCATGATAATCATCCTCCTGGATGAGAACCATCACGATGGTATAGTCCGAGGCTGGGAGGTAAAGGAAATAATCCCGACTGTAATCAGGTGGGAAGAGTAGTGGGGTACATGTCAAAGACAGTTTCAAAGCTTCAAAATCTTTGTTGGTAGTGGTATCCCATACGAACTCGGAACCTTTCTTGAGCAGTCGCATAAATCCAAGAGTTAACTTAGCATAGTTTGAGATGAAACGATGCATAAAGTTTGCCTTCCCTTACAAACTTTGTAACTGGTGAAGTGAGGAAGGAGGAGGGAGATTGAGAATCACCTCAACCTTCAAAGGATCTACCCTGATCCCTTGATGTGAAACAATAAAGCCCAGAAGTCGACCAGATTCTAAGCAAAAAACACATTTGTGGGGATTCAAGTGTATATGGTAAAATCGACATCGCAGGAAAATGGCACGGAGGTGTATTGGATGATCTACACAGCGCATGGAATGAGAAGGTAAGTCATCGAGATATGGTTGCACGATGTGCTTTATATCATGAAAGGCGTAAGACATAGCACGTTGAAAAGTTGCACCGGCATTCTTTAAACTGAATGGAAGTCTCTGGTAGGCGAAAGTTCCCCAAGGACAAATAAAAGTGGTCTTGTGTTGGTCCGCGGGAACGATATTGATTTGATTATATCCAGAGAAACCATCCATCAGAGAGAAGATTTCACTTCCGGCACAATCATCAACGATCTAGTCAACGAAGGGCGTAGGAAAGTTTTCTTTAGGACAAGCTTTGTTAATGTCCCTATAATCAACGCACACGCATATTGTGCCTTGTTTCTTGTCAATCAGAACAAGATTGGAAACCCAGTCAATTAGAGCCACAGGGTAAATAAAGCCAGCTTTGAGAAGTTTCTCAACTTCAAGATTAATAGTGGTTGCTTTACGTGGGTGGACCGGACGAAGTCATTGCCAGACAGGTTTAGCGCCCGGGTATGTCTTAATCTCATGTACCACAATGTCGAGGTCAATCCCCGACATTTCTTCATAGCTCCATGCAAAGGCGTCACGAAATTCTTGGAAAAGAGACTTGTAGGTGACAACTTCGTCATGGGAACACAAAGCTTCGATATGCACATTTTCGACAACCCCAGGTTTTATGGATATGTCGAGGGGGACGGTGGGTGAGATATTATTTAAGTTCCCTTCGTAGAACATATCGTGTGTAGACTCGGGAATGTAGAAATGAGGACAACGGTCGACGGAGTCGAGATTTGTTGGTGACCCTCGATGGTGTGTTGTTCCAGGAAGAGTATGGAATGTTGATGTCCATCATCCCAAGGGTTATCTTCCACAGACATAATAGACATAATCATCTCGTATGTAGGAAAAATGATGCAGAATGGATCCAAAGATAAAGCACCAAGAGAGGGGGTAGAAGGGGTTGCCGATTGAATGGCTTGATAAGTGGATTCAA
>JASDQU010099555.1:0-19343 GCA_032191745.1 Picea mariana
TAATGTTATTTTATTTATGTTGGATTTAGGCCATTAGTTGTAATTTAGATTAGTAATGTTATTTTAATTATGTCGGCTTTAGGCCAGTATTTGTAATTATACCTCCTAGTCTCCTATATATACCAAGAGACATTTTCATTTTGAATCATCTTGGACTTGAACATTTAAGTGGGGTAAAAGGAGGTTTCCCCCTTGAAGAGGCTTATTATCTGAAATTATCTCTTTTTCAAGGTGTTGAGTACTTTTCCTGAGGTTTTTATATGCTATATTGATGTTTGGTTCTTAACATAAGGCCATTGGTGCAAGAGTTGAAAAGTGCTAAGGAGAGGGTCTACAGGTGCCACATAGTGGGTGTCGAGGAAGAGAAAAAGGGCATGTGTCAAGTTAAATCGGTTCTACCAGGAGTCAGACAAACCATTCGGTTCGATGAATTGAATGATCCTATACCAAGAGTTCATGATGGCCCCTCTTTGATAGGAGAGAAGGGGGTGGTCATCACCAAATACCATACCATTGCATACCAATAACAATACCAATGCCATACCAATACCGTACCATTGCACGGCAATGGTATGCATTGGCAATGATATGCATACCAATACCATACCAATACCAATACCATATCCATATCAATACCATACTATACCATACCAATACCAATGTCAATACCATACCATACCATACAAATACCAATACCAATACCATACCAATACCAATACCATACCAATACAAATACCAATACCAATACAAATACCAATAACAATAACAATACCAATACCAATACCATACCAATACCAATACCATTGCATACCATTTCATACCATTGCATAGCAATGATATGCATACCAATACCATACCAAAACCAATATCAATATTCATTTCCAATACCCTTATTCCTTGCCAATACCAATACCAATACCATTGCATAACAATATGGCCAATACCATTGCATACCAATACCAATACCATACCATACCATGCCATACCAATAACAATACCATACTAATAAAATACCATACCATACCATACCATACCATACCAATAACATACCAATACCAATACCAATACCATACCAATAACAATACCAATACCATACCAATACCGTACCATTGCATACCAATACCAATACAATTGCATACCATTGCATAGAAATGGTATGCATTGGAAATGATATGCATACCAATACCATACCAATATCAATACCATACTATACATACCAATACCAACAACAACACGATACCATACCAATACCAATATCGATACCATACCATACAATGCCATACCAATACCAATACCATACCATACCATACAAATACCAATATCGATACCATACCAATACCATTGGCAATTATATGCATACCAATTCCATACCAATACCAATACCATACCACACCATACCAATACCATACCAATAGAATGCCATTCCAATACCAATGACAATACCATTGAATACCAATACCATACTAGTGCATACTAATACCAATGCCATTTCATACCAATACCATTGCATACCATTGCATGGCAATGGTATGCATACCAATACCATACCATTGCATACCACAATGGTATGCATTAGCAATGATATGCATACCAATACCATACCAATACCAATACCATATCCAAAAATGCCTGACAGAGTGTTCTTGAAAATCAACCTCATCTTCAGAAATTGCACTATGCTTCATTGACCAGAACCCTAGTGCCGGAGATACTCCAACAAATGGTTTTTTGGTCGATAGAATGATAGCATAGGGTCCCCACTAGAAGAAAACTAGTTCTCTTAATCCAATGCAACTGACGTTTCATGCATCTGAGTCTCGGTTTGAGTTTTATCACAAGTTCCAACTCACCTCCTCAAGCCATTTAGCGACATGTGGTCAATTTGGTCCAGGGGCATAAAATCCAAACCGAGTAGCATAATGAACTTTCATAAGCTCCCGCAAATCTATTTGGCCAAGGCTGACATGACTACACTAGCCAAAAAGACCCGACACAGTGTTCTTGAAAATTAACCTCTTCTTCAGAAATTGCATTATGCCTTATTGACCAAAACCCTAGTGTTGGAGATACTCCAACAAATGCTTCTTTAGTCGACAAAATGATAGCGTAAGAGCCCTAATAGTTGAAACCCGATGCTCCAAATCCAATGAAATTGATGGAACGTGCAACTGAGTCCAGGTTTGAGTTTTATCGATAGTTGCAACTCGCCTCCTCAAGCCATTCAAGGACATGTGGCCAATTTGGTCTGGGGGCATAAAA
This sequence comes from Picea mariana, assembly GCA_032191745.1. Taxonomy (NCBI): domain Eukaryota; kingdom Viridiplantae; phylum Streptophyta; class Pinopsida; order Pinales; family Pinaceae; genus Picea; species Picea mariana. Next base: position 2,260 of record JASDQU010099555.1, read on the forward strand.
TCCAAACCGAGCAGCATAATGGAGTTACGTAAGCTCTCGCAAGTATGTTTGGCCAAGGCCCATGCGACTACACTAGCAAAAACCCCCGACAAAGTGTTCTTGAAAATCGACCTCATCTTCAGAAATTGCACTATGCCTCATTGACCAAAACCCTAGTGTTGGAGATACCCCAACAAATGATTTTTTGATCAATATAATGATAGCTTAGGGGCCCCACTAGCTAAAAACTAGTGCTCTTAATCCAATGAAACTGACAATTTGTACATTTGAGTCTCAGATTGAGTTTTATCGCGAGTTGCAACTCACCTCCTCAAGTCATTTAGGGACAGGTGGTCAATTTGGTCTAGGGGCATAAAATACAAACCGAGTAGCATAAAAAACTTTCATGAGATCCCGCAAGTCTATTTGGTCAAGGCCCACGTGACTACACTAGCCAAAAATACCCAACACAATGTTCTTTAAAACCGACCTCCTCTTCAGAAATTGCATTATTCCTCATTAACCAAAATCCAATGTTGGAGACACTCCAACAAATTGTTTTTCGGCCGACAGAATGATAGCGTAGGAGCCCCAATAGTTGAAACCCAGTGCTCTGGATCCAATGCAACTGATGGTTCGTGTATCTAAGTCTCGGTTTGAGTTTTATTGATAGTTGCAACTCACCTTGTCAAGCCATTCAAGGACATGTGGCCAATTTGGTCTGGGGGCATAAAATCCAAACCGATCAGCATAATGGAGTTTTGTAAGCTCTTGCATGTATGTTTGACCAAGGCCCATGCGAATACACTAGAAAAAGATGCTCAACAGAGTGTTCTTCAAAAATTGACCTCATCTTCAGAAATTGCACTATGCCTCATTGACCAAAACCCTAGTGTCGGAGATACTCCAACAAATAGTTTTTCGGTCAACGGAATGATAGTGTAGAAGCCCCACTAGTTGAAACTCAGTGCTCTTAATCTAATGCAACTGACAGTTCATACATATGAGTCCTATTTTGATTTTTATCATGAGTTGCAACTCGCCTCCTCAAGCCATTTAGGGACATGTGGTCAATTTAATCTGGGGGCATAAAATCCAAACCAAGTAGCATAACAGACTTTCGTAAGATCCTGTAAGTCAATTTGTCCGAGGCCCACGTGACTACACTACCCAAAAAAACCCAACACAGTGTTCTTGAAAATCGACCTCCTCTTCAAAAATTGCACTATGCCTCATTGACCAAAACCCTGGTGTTGGAGATACTCCAACAAATGGTTTTCCGGTCAAAAAAATGACAGTGTAGGAGCCCCAATAGCTGAAACCCAATGCTATGGATCCAATGCAACTGACAGTTCATGCATCTAATTCTCATTTTTAGTTTTATCGATATTTTCAACTCACCTCCTCAATCCATTCAAGGACATGTGGCCAATTTTGTCCGGGGGCATAAAATCCAAACCGAGAAGCATAATGGAGTTTCGTAAGCTCCCACAAGTTTGTTTGGCCAAGGCCCATGCAACTACACTAGAAACAAATGCCTGATAGAGTGTTCTTGAAAATCGACCTCATCTTCAGAAATTGTACTATGCCTCATTGACCAAAAGCCTAGTGCCATAGATACTCCAAAAAATGGTTTTTCGGTCGACGAAATGATGGTGTAGGGGCCCCACTAGCTTAAACCTGGTGCTTTTAATCCAATGCAACTGATGGTTCATGCATCTGAGTCCCGGTTTGAGTTTTATCGCAAGTTGCAACTTGCCTCCTCAAGCCATTTAGGGACATGTGGTCAATTTGGTCTAGGGGCATAAAATCCAAACCAAGTAGCATAACGGACTTCCATAAGCTTTTGCAAGTTTGTTTGGCCAAGGCCCACGTGAATACACTAGACAAAAATACCCGACACATTGTTCTTGAAAATCAACCTCCTCTTCAGAAATTGCACTATGCCTCATTGACCAAAACCCTAGTGTTGGAGATACTCCAACAAATTATTTTTTGGTCGACCGGATGATAGGGTAGGAGCCCCAATAGTTGAAACCAGGTTCTTCGGATCTAATGAAACTGATGGTTCATGCATCTAAGTCCCATTTTGAGTTTTAACGATAGTTTCAAGTTGCCTCCTCAATTCATTGAAGGACATGTGGCCAATTTGGTTCGGGGGCATAAAATCCAAACCGAGCAGCATAACAGAGTTTTGTAAGCTCCTACAAGTATGTTTGGACAAGGTCCATGCAACTACACTAGCCAAAAACATCGACATTGTGTTCTTGAAATCAACCTCATCTTCATAAATTGCACTATGCCTCATTGACCAAAACCCTAATGTCGGAGATACTCCAACAAATGGTTTTTTTGTTGACGGAATGATAGTGTAGGGGCCCAACTAGTTGATACCCAGTGCTCTGAATCTAATGCAACTAACAGTTTGTGCATCTGAGTCCCGATTTGATTTTTATTGTGATTTGCAACTCGCCTCTTCATGTCATTCAGGGATATGTAGCCAATTTGGTCTGGGGGCATAAAATCCAAATTGAGTAGCATAACGGACTTTCAATACCAATACCAATACCAATACCAATATCAATACCATATCAATACGAATATGAATACCATATCAATACCAATACCATACTATTCCATACCATATGAATACCAATACCAATACCATACCATACCATACATAATTGCACCTAAAAAGAAGGTTGAAGTCAATAGGGGTGATAAAAATTGTTGCATTTTTGCTAAGCCAACCATGGATAACTAAATGATGCAAAGGCACCAAAATATCAATACCTATTTCAAATCCACACATCTATGAAACATCAATTCAAAAATCTTATTAGATTTATCAATATTAATTAAAATGATTGAAGTGTTTGTATCCTCAAAACATTAAACAAGAATCCATGTGGTTGAAAAATCAATGATCATAAGAGTGGTCCAAGGTATCATTGTCAAGTGTGATATGTGGTGCTAGTAGGCAAGAATCAAATATATTTCTAGAGGATATGGGGTCTAAGGGCATGCTAGCAGAGTGGGTAGCTTAGGTAGGAAGTCAACAGGAGAACTAAAGTGGAGAATACCAATACCATACCAATACTATACCATACCAATGCCATACCAATACCAATAGCATACCATACCATACCAATACCAATAACAATATCATACTATAACATACCATACCATACCATACCATACCATACCATACTATACCATACAAATATCAATACCATATTATACCATACCAATACCAATACCAATACCAATACCATACCATTAAATACCAATGCATGGAAATGGTATGCATTCGCAATGATATGCATACCAATACAATACCAATACCAATACCAATACCAATATTCATTGCCAATACCAATACCAATACCAATATGCATTACCAATACCAATAATAGTATGCATTGCCAATACCCTTATGCATTGCCAATACCAATACCATTGTGTACCAATACCATACCATACAATACCATTCTATACCATACCAATATCAATACTATACTATACCATACTATACCATACCAATACCAATACCAATACCATACCATGCATAATTGCACCTAAAAAGAAGGTTGAAGTCAATAGGGGTGATAAAAATTGCTACATATTTGCTACATTTTTGCTAAGCCAACCATGGATAAATAAATGATGCAAAGATACCAAAATATCGATATCTATCTCAAATCCACGCATCAATGAAACATCAATTCAAAAATCTTATTATATTTATCAAGAGTAATTAAAATCATGGAAGCATTTGTATCCTCAAAATATTAAACAAGAATCCATGTGGTTGAAAAATCAATGATCATAAGACTGGTCCAAGGTGTCAATGTCAAGTACGATATGTGGTGCTAGTAGGCAAGAATCAAAGATATTTCTAGAGGAGATGGAGTCTAAGGGCATGCTAGTGGAGTGAGTAGCTTAGGTAGGAAATCAATAGGAGAACTAAAGTGGAGGTTATCCCAAGGACCATTAAAATAAGGTATAGCATCAAATAATTTTTCATCATCATCGAAATTCATGGTTAATGAGGAAAGAGCACTTTAACACATGGGAAAAGAGAGTGGATTGGTGGCTCCCAAGTGTGAAGCTACAATATCAATTTGCAAGTCTAAGTTGTTCAAAGGATTCAAAGACTCATACTCTATCAGTGGAGGTTTTGCAAATGGTGATAGTGGTCACATAGGGATTTTTTTATTTAGATCATGATCCAACCAAACCATAGGGATAGATAGTGAATGAGATACTAAAAGTGAGACATTGTCTTGAGTAATGTTGTAGTTGAGAACTACATGTGATTGGATCAATGGTGGGTCATCGTTTAGGCCAAAAATGGACACATTTTGACCAGATTTAGGCGCAATCACTGACATTTTTTGCACCCAATAAGGAGCCCATAGTTGATTACATTAATGAGATAAATCAACATTAAACTAGATGTAACTGGCGCCCAATTTAGCACTGACTGATATGTAGAAATTTTAAAAAATGAAAAATACCCACGGGCAAGGGGACGAATATGCCCACTGATATGTAAAACCTAAAAAACACATATATCCACGGGCACAGGGATGAATTTCACATTTTGGAGAGGAAGAATTACAAAAACATGAATTGGGAGTTTGTTATGGCAAATGGAGAAAGATTTTGATCTATCCAACTAAATTCCCTTCTACATTTCGGCTCCAACACGATTTGAGTGTTTTCCAGGGCGAATGGAGATAGAGCATGATAGTTCAAGTGAATTTCTTGTTGCATTTTGACTCCAACACATTTTGGGTGTTTCTTAGGGCAACTCCAACACAATTTGGGTGTTTCTTAGGAAGAGAGGAGATAGTTTGCGACCAGACCAACTCAATTTCAAACTACAATTGGACTCCAGCATGATTTGAGTGTTTCCTAGGGCGAAGGGAGACTGGGTGTGAGCATGCCAACTAATTTTCAAACTATATTTGGACTCCAACATGATTTGGGTGTTTCCTAAGAAGAACGGAGAGAGGATAAGACTAGAGCACGATTTGGGGGTTTCCTAAGGGAGAACTGAGATTTTTAGGTAAAACAATTATCAAATTTCACAATTCGACCTCTTTACATATAAATTTCCTCATATTTTATGGTCTATCTGAGTTTGACATTTTCTTATCCTTGTTAGAATAGGAAAAAAAAGACTAAGAAGAAGAGAGAAGAAATAATCACCTTCAAAAATCATCACCAAGTCCACTTGCCCAAATCCTGACAGAAGGGATTTTCCCTAGATTTCTTAAAATGTCAAGTAGAGGGAAGGAAACAAATACTATCGATAATGAGGTAAGTCCTTCTCAATTTATTGATTTTTAATTGTCTCATTTTTTTTATTTTATTTTTTAGTTATTTGTTTTTTGTTGAAAATTTTAACACAAAAAAAATTATTTTATATATCTAGGGACACGAGACTGACCAAGAGAAAGATGCATTGGCTTTGATATTGGGGATAGAGTCCATAAAAAAACTTGACGGTGTAGACTTGAAAACACTTGCAAAATACATAGAAAAACGATCCACTAAGACCCCTGAGACATTGCAAGAAAATCAACCCTGCGAAAGGGAATCAATTGATTCCCCAACCACTCTTGGATCGAGTAGAAAAGCAAGGAGGAAATCATATACAATGACCTCTAAGAATATGGAATAGAGAGCGGAGACCTCCAATGTTGAACCCACTCCTGGGACCCAAACTTTGTCCACCACGTCATGTTTTGGAACTTGCATTGGGAACTATGATACAAGGACAGAATACGACATGGTTTCAAGTGAAATCAGAATGTCATATGTCGGGAAGGTTTTCTTGAACATGTTGAAGGAATCATGCCTTCAACGGTTCAAAGAACATCTACATTTGTCATTCTCAAATATACCAATGCACCTACATAAAAGTTGTTATTCATGACATGGAGTCTGAATTTGGCATAGGTTGGTCAGTAAAAAAGGTGAAAATACAAATGTCTTAGAATTGTAAGAGATTTAGGTTCAATCAAAAAAAGAAGATTAAAAAACTCTTGCCCAAGCTAAGGCTCAAAAAATGGCCAATTGATGTCAGTTTTATATCAAATTATATCAAATTTCTTAAACGATTTTTAAATTTTATTTGTGCATAGTTCAATTGACTTACTTTATGTTTCAGGACAAAGCCTCCAAAGCTAGGCTTGAAAAACTCCAAGCCACGCATCATAGTGGCCAAAAAGGTTTACAAGCCTTAACTTGCACCTTTGTAAGTATATTTATTATGTGAAATGCTTTTTTTTTATTTGCTAGAAAAAGTAAATGAATACATATTTATTAGTTTAACTAGTCCATGTGCCATGTTTTGATAGGAGGACAAATATGGTCGGCATCCAACTCATTTTTAAAAAGAAATGTTACAAAATAAAAAGTGGGTCGACTTTGTAATATGGATGGAGAACAAGGTATCAATAGTACTAAAGGATCCCTTGCCTTCTTTTTTCCCTAGTTTTTGTCAATAGCTCACTGTTTCGGCATCCTTGTCCTTTATTTCCTTTGAATATTATGAACTTGTGTAATGTTCCTTGTAATTTATGGAGTTTGGAAATACTAGCCCTTGTTTTGTGGCTCCTGATAATAAACATAGTTTTCCTAGCAGGGATTTGCCCCTTTTGTTTAATTTATTTATATTTTCCTACTATTTGGATAAGTTGGATTCTAATCCAACATTCATAGGGCCTTCTTTCCTTTGGACCTTCTCTAACATAGTTGTTTTTCACTAATACATGGGTGATAACTTCATCATCCATCTTACAAAGTGAACACATGTCAGTCCCTTGGTTATTTCTCCTTTGCAAATGATCTCAAAGAAGTAACTTGTCTCTCAACACTAGCCACATATAAACACGTGTCTTCATAGGAGCTCTAATATTTAAAAGGGGCTTCCACCACAAGCATTTTGTCTTGTTATGCATTACATAACATAGTATTGTACCATAGCTTTGCAATCTATTATTTTATAATAGGATTCTTGGAACAAACCAAACTGTATTTCTCATCCCTAATCCTTACATGAATATGAGATAAAGTTCCACATAACATTTCCATTGTGCTAAATTCTCTCTTGAAAATCCCAAGAATACCATACCAATACCAATACCATACCATTGCATACCAATAACAATACCAATACCCTACCAATACCATACCATTGCATACAAATACCAATACCATTGCATATCATTGCATGACAATGGTATGCATTGGAAATGATATGCATACCAATGTCATACCAATTCCAATACCATACCAATATCAATACCATACTATACCATACCAATACCAATACCATACCATACCATACCAATACCAATACTATACCAATAACAATACCATACTATACCATGCCATACCAATACCAATACCAATCCCATACCATACCAATACCAATACCATACCAAACCATACCATTTCATACCAATACCAATACCATTGCATGGAAATGGTATGAATTGGAAATGATATGCATACCAATACCATTTCATACGATTGCATACCAATACCAATACCTTTTCATACCATTCCATGACAAAGGTATGCATTGGCAATGATGTGCATACCAATGCCATACTAATACCAATACCATAGCAATACCAATACCATATTAATATCAATACCATAATATACCATACCAATACCAATACCATACCATACCAATAGAAATACCATACCATGTCATACCAATACCAATACCAATACCATAGCATACCAATACCAATGCCATATCAAAACCAATACCAATATCATACCAATACCATACTGTAACACCCCGTGTTTCGAACACCCATTTTAAATAATATATTGTTACAATGTTGAGAGGCCAGGGTACCCAAACAATTATTAAAAGGTCAGTGTTCCCAAGACATGTAATGTGTTTTTATCATTATTAATAATAAATACATGGTTGGCTGCTAGATGAACAAGGACTAGAGTTATAAGGGGCTATGATTCCACAAGAGAGGGGGATTGAGGGGCTAAGTGTTTATCCCTATGTTAATTACCCTTTTTTTCTAAGGGATGGGATTGATTACATGAGTGTATTGGGTAAGGCTAGGAGGTTCTTGATTCCCAACGAAGTTACTTAAACCCACCTTTGGTCTAATGGGGGGGTTCGACTGATGGCTTGTTCGCTAATTTCTTGTATGTTCATTCATTTCCTTCACGCACTTTCATGCACCCACTTACCCATTCATTTATCCATCCTTACTTGCATCTTGTCTTGGGAAACTGCTGAGAATTAGCCACAGGATAGTTGGTTGTAATGGTTTCTAGTGCAATTCAACCATGACCTGGGGCCTGCATGTCTGAGATGTGTTGGCTTGTGCCTTGTTTTTCTCACAACTGCAAGTCCTGAGAGTTTTAGCATTAAGGTTCTAGACCAGTTGTGTTGGAGGTCCTAGAGAAAGGAGAAGCACTGCCTAAGGGACTTTGTGGCAGAGAAGGGTGGAGGTCCATTTTCTTGGGTGGTACAGGCTAGGTAGAAGAGATTTGGGTACTTGGATTGTTGTGGGTGGTGGGAAACCTATGAGATATTGAGAGCTGACTAGTTTGGGAACCCAAGTACACTCTAGAACCATCCTTGTGGATTCATAGCCCTGGATCGGGGGTGACACTATTGTTGACATTTGGAGCAGTGGTATCTACGGTTGGGTGGAACGTCCTTGGTCTACAACTAATTGGTGTTGCCTTTTTATAAAGATAATTTCTCTCTGTTGTGATATTATTATCTATGTATGAATGTATTATGTTGTGTATATTTAATTATCGTTTATTTGAATCTTTAGACTATGCATGCTTGGCAGCTTGTTGACTACTGTTGTGCATGTCGTTAAAGTATTTTCTTTTATGCATCCTTACATTTTAAAAAGGTATTGGTAAGAGAAAGAAGTCCAAGGGCAGGCTTGAAGGTAGCATGCCTCAACCTATGGGTGGCTGGGTATGTTACAGTTTGGTATCAGAGCTTCGCCATGGGCTAGGTCTGTTGGTAAGAGTCTCATGGTTACAGATTGAACTCTAACCGTGGAGTTGAAAATATCAGGAGGAATGGCATTGCAGAATCTACGTAGGATTTATATCACCAAGACCCATTGTAAGGGTTTCAAAGGATCGTGACCATCCCATTCGAATTTGGGAGTGATCGCCACTGTAGGATCAGGAGAGATCCAGGATCGTTGGATCAGAGGACGGGTGAAAAGGGGTCGTCTGATGACAAGGAAGAAAGGGTTAAGGTCATTATCATCAGATCCCATTGGAGAGAGGCATCAATAGACAACCATCATTGTGGGGAACCAAGTTGCACAGGAGATAATTCCTCAAGGTAGTCTCACAATCCAAACCACAGTTTCACCAAGGGGTTATGTGTCAACGTCGGGAGAATTGCGAGGCGAAAAGCAAGCTACTCCAAACTACCAATGTGTGCCCCCACAAATTGAAATGTAGTAAGTGATGTGACATGTTAGGGATCGAGCATCGAAACTTCATATAGCCAAAGTAGTTTGGGGTCGTCCATCGTCAAGGAGAGACAAATAGCGTGAGATCCACAACTCCAGAAGTTTGTGGACAAGGAGGAGGTCAAATGGTCAAAGTAGATCTTGACCTTCGATCACCAAGAGGTACATGTCAACAGATCAGTAACTCCATAGAAATATGTTTGAGAGGTTTTCAGTTGAGATTTGAAACTCCCGAAGCCCAGAGAGTCAGAGAACCGAAGTAAATCTTCATCGTACGATCATCCGAATAGATCTCAGTCACCAGATCATCTAGAGTAAATCTCAGGCGTTGGATCGTCTGAGCTGAATCTGTGCCATCTGATCCAGAAGAGATGTGGCGTAAATATGTGGATTTTAGGTGAAGGCTCAAATTAAGCCTCAATCGTTCGATTCAAGCGAACATGCAACAGGATCCTATGTACTTCGAGGAGGTTTGAATTTTGAGATTTCTGAAGTCCAAAGACCTGAAGTAAGCCTCAATTGTCAGATTAAGGAGGACACATGGTGCATATCCGTGGACTCTGGGTGAAGACCTGAAGCAAATCTTAGTCATCCGATCTAGGAGAACACATGGCAACAGATTGGCCAGTTCGGGAATTCGAAGTTCGGGAGAATTGGAAGTGTGCTAGTATGGAAACTCTTGAAGTCCTGAAGCCCAAAGAGCCGAATTGATGGAGCATGATGACATCACCTAAAGGTGATGTGGATCCTAGAATTCCCAAAGTGATGTGGCTTGTGGACATTACCTTGGATGATGTGGACACATGGGATGTGTGCCACATGTTAGTAAGTTTTGAGCATATGGAGTATTTAAATGTCAGTTAGAACATGACATGTGTCACCCACCTGATTGGGCCACGTGTTCCCTTCTAGTATTTCACCACATGGAAACATATCATCTAGTCTGAAGACTGGGCACTCCAGAGGGGAAAGAAGTGATAGGTTGCATTGGCTCGAAAAATCCTGAAGGGAGGAGTACATATCGACCGTTGATTCCAGAAGACACACATCGAAGGATCGTCAACTTCGGGTGAAAGCACTCAAGGAGAAAGTACAGGAGGAAATTTTTGAAACTTCTGAAGACCGAAGAGCCGAAGCAATTCACAGTCATTGATCTATGGGAGGACACCTGTCGGTATATTATGAACTCCAGGTAAAATCATTCTAGGAGGAGGCACGCGAGGAAAGTTGATACTCCCAAAGCATGGAGTCCCAAAGTGGATCTCAATCATTGATCTTGAAAGAGGACGAGGACCGTTGATTTGGTCATGGCTAGAAGTTCTGAAGTCCCAAAGCTCTGGTAAAGGGCCTTTTCATCTAATCACAGGGTCATGACTGGGGTCATATGAATATTGAGAGATGAGGAAAGGATGGCTAAGGGCCAAATTGGTTGTCTACGAGACAGAAAAGTGTTATTAAAGGATTTAGTCGCAGTTTCTAGTGATGGTCACCTGGGAAGGTGGTTTAAAGGAAGCACCTACGTAGGATGAAATTTTGTGTCAACCAAGGATAACAGGACACTGTTATTTTTGGAGAATGGGGATATGATCTCCGTGAACAAAAAAAAAGAGAGAGACATGTAGTATCGTTTGGAAACTTTGTCTATCATATGCATAATTCTAACAAAATGGTCACTTGCACATTTTGCAAAATTAAGGGGCTTAAGCACATCGGCTGAAGATGCATATTGAGGAAATGGAAGAAGATGAGGGAGCCTCCAGTCATGATAAGGAGGCTGAAGGCCAGAATACTAGATTTGGTAATGCAAAGATAGAGTCCAATGGATGCAAGGGAAAAGGAGAGAAGGAAACATTAATAGAAATGGCAAGAAGCCTGAAGATGGAAGTGCAGAGCTACAAAGAAGACAACGGGTGACTGATGAGAGAGAAAAGTTAGATAAATGCTTGAGTGTTGTAGATCTTAAATCAGTTGCAGAGACAAATGAAGAAGGGATCAAACTCAAGACAAGAGAAAGAAGGTAGGTGCCATGAAAGAAGGGATGATCCTGGAAGATCTGGTTATTCCAGAAGTGCTAGGAGAACTCATGGACACCACTCACCTCCTTACTTAGAAAGAAACTTTTATTCATCAGATGATCCCATAAGTAGTCCATAGGTGTCTCCTATCAGACACCAAAGAAGGAAACAAGAGGTAGATATTTTGCAAGGAGAGCTGAGGAAGCTCAAGACACCTTCCTTTGATGGTGAAAAAGAAAGGGAAGATGATGTCGAAGTATGTTTTCTCGGTCTTAGGAGATATTTTCAGTTGCATAACTATTCGTCCAACCTGGAAGCTAGGATTTCCACCTACCATTTACATGGGAAAGCTGCAGTGTGGTGGGATCAAATGAAGCAAGTGGAACATGTTAATGAAATTAGGATCACTTGGAAGCAGTTCAGGAAGTACTTCCAGAAGGAGTACCTCCCAGATAATTTCTATGACAAGAAAATGCAAAAGTTATTTGAACTCCGGTTGGGAAGAATGACTATGGTAGAATATGAGAAGAAGATCTTGGGATTGTTAAAGTATGTTAGGTTCATTGGTGATGAGAAAGTGAAAATACAGAGATTTCTAAGTGGACAAGAAAGTGAAAAAGTGAAAATACAGAGATTGCTAAATATTTGTATGAGCAAGTCCAGAGAAGAGAATATCTGTAGAAATCTTGGAAGGACAAGAAAAATGTGAAGTCCAATTAGAGGAGGAAAGGATTCAAACCTCCCTTCAACATGAATGAACCTAATAGAAATCATCAAGATCAATATGCTAAGGGAGATTCCAAGAAGGAAGATTCCTTGGGAAAAAGGGGAAGACCACCAATCCAATGTTGGGGCTGCAAGGAAGATCATTTGTACAAGGATTTCCCACACAGAAAAGACAGAGTGAAGACTATGCACAACATCCAAGAGGATACAACAGTCGAAGATATGGGAAGAATTTATGCATATTTAGATGATCAACAAGTAGAGTACAGGTCCAATATGATCGAGGTGGAAGGTAAGATCATAAATCATCCTGTTGCTATTTTGATTGATTCAGGAGAAAGTCATTGTTACATTGATCCTAAGATAGTGGATAGATTACATTTGGAGAAAAGTAAACTTGGAAAAGCAAGTTTGGTTCATTTAGCCACTAGAACCAAAAGAAGAATCCATGATATGGTTATAAGTTGTTCCATAAGTATTAATGGCATGAATACTAGTATTGATCTAAATATCATACCATTGGGTTCTTATGATATTATGATTGGAGTGGATTGTTTGGACAAGAATCATGTAGTCCTAGATTGTCATAACAAGACATTTACATGTCTTGATGGAAATGGAAAACAGAGCACTATGAAAGGAGTTCCAAGACCCATATCTATAAGGGAGATTTCATCCTTACAAATGAAAATATGTTTTAGGAAAGGATGTCAATTGTATGCAACTCATGTGGAAGACCCAGAAAATACAAAGGGGGCAAGCCTTAAATATTTCTCGGTGCTACGGGAATTTGAAGATGCATTCCAAGAAATACTAGGATTTCCACCAAGGAGGAAGATAGATTTATCAATTTATTTAGTTCCAGGAGTTTCCCCAGTGTCAAAAACACCTTACAGAATGAGCACACTAGAGTTAAAATAATTACAAATGTAGTTGGAGGAATTGTTGAAGAAAGGTTACATACATCCAAGTGTTTCACCTTGGGGAGCACTGGTACTTTTTTTCAAAAACAAGGATGGAACCTTGAGGTTGTGTGTTGACTTCTGATAGCTAAACAAGTACACGATAAAGAACAAGTATCTTCTATCCCGAATTGATGACCTCTTTTATCAGCTAAGAGGAGAAAAGACATTTTCAAAATTGACCTGAGGGCAAGATACCATCAGGTAAGAATCAAGGAAGAATACATTCATAAGACAACCTTTAGGACCAGGTATGGGCATTATGAATTTGTAGTGGTGCCATTTGGACTGACCAATGCACTAGTTGTCTTCATGTGCTTAATGAATGGCATATTCAGAAATTATTTGGATAAGTTTTTCATAGTATTATTGGCTGACATACTTATCTATTATGAGTTTGAAGAGGACCATGAACATCGCTTAAGACTGGTATTGCAAGTACTGAGAGATCATTTGTATACCAATTTGAGTAAGTGTTTTTTTTATCAAAATCAGATCCATTACTTGGGACACATTATTTCAAAGCAGGGCATAGCAATAGATCCAGAGAAGATCGAAGCCATTAGAGGATGGCCAGCACCCATAAATGTGTCATACATCAGATATTTTATGGGATTAGATGGCTACTACAGAAGTTTCATAGTAGGGTTCTCTAAGATTGCTCATCCCATCACTTCTTTGCAAAAGAAGGGTACTAAATTTGAACGGACACTCAAGTGTGAAAAGAATTTTAATATGTTGAAGCAATTACTTACTAGTGCACCTGTTTTAAATATTGTTGAACCAAATGAAAGTTTTGTGGTATGTACAGATGCATGTAAGGAAGGACTTGGGGGATTCCTCACACAAAATGGACATGTCATTGGATATGAGTCCATAAAGATTAAGGAACATGAGAGGAACTATGCCATGCATGACTTGGAACTTGTTTCCATTGTTCACGCCATGAGGATGTGGAGGCATTGTCTCATGGGGAAGAAATTCAAATTAAGTATAGACCACATTGGCCTGAAGTATCTTTTTGAATAGCCAACATTGAATGCCAGGAAAACAAGATGACTGGAATTTTTAAGTGAAGATGACTTTGATATCAAGCATATCAAGGGAAAGGAGAATAAAGTTGTTGATGAACTTAGTAGAAGAGTGCATATCATGCATGCGACTGCTATCAGTATGCATCAATCAAACTTGAAGAGCATAATTTTAGATGGTCTTGTTATAGACCAGCATCACCTATAGGTAAAGGAAATCTTACAGCAAGGAGATGTACAACAGAAAATAAAGGAGTATGAGATAAAGGAAGACAAATTGCTCATGCATAAAAATATAATCTATGTTCCTAGTTCTAGAGAGGTGAGAAATTTGGTACTAAAGGAAATGCATGATGCTCCTTATGTTGCAAATCTCGGTTACCAGAAAACAATTACAACAGTAAGAAGCCATCTCTTTTGGCCAGGAATGAAAAAGGATGTTACCGATTACATCGCTCGATGTATGGAATGTCAGAAGGTGAAGGCTAAGCATAGGCACCCAGTGGGTTTGTTGCATCCATTTCCAATTCCATAGAAGAAATGGGAAGTGATCTCCATGGATTTCATCATAGAATTGCCCGGAATGAATAAGCAACATGATTCAATCATGGTGGTGGTTGAAAAATTAACAAAGGCTTCTCATTTTATGCATGTGAAGACAATGCATACAATGGCTAATATTGCAGAAATTTTCATGAAGGAAAGTACTAGGTTCCATGGGTGTTGACGGGCGAAAATGAACGCTCGCCAACTAGACGAGTGAATCTGGTCCAGGGTTGTCTAAATAACCCAAGTTGTTTGGGATGATCCACCCTGACAGGTTTAGCGACTCCGTTGGCCAATCTAAATCCTAGGAAAACGAAAGAAAACTAACTAAAGGAACTAATCTAAATGAAAACAACAATTAAAACAAACTAATAAATAAATCTAAAATATATATATACATTCTATCGTCTAATATTATACAGCAATAATTCTATGAAATTAAATGTTCATCTATCAACAGAATTGGATCTTAATCACAAATGTACAATATTTACAGATTACAGATTTTAAATGAAAACCTGCAAAAATCATTTGTAAACTGTCCTATGATAGCAAAACTATTGTTTTTTTTATTTTTACAATTTCATGAAAAAGAACTAAAATTATAACTATCTAAGCTGAGCAATTAAAATAGTAACCCTAACTATAAATTTAAACTATATATATCTATCTAAACTACTTAAATAACACTAATAAACTAACCTGTAATAACGCTTTCCAATTTGTCCTGTGTAAAGGATCCAGTTCAGCTGTTCTATGGGAGGAAACTTGCACTAGATTCTCTACAAGCTTCTTGTAAACAGGAAATAGCAGTTCTCTTTGAATAAAAATGACAGGACAAACAAGACATAAAACTGAAAGCAATATTATGATTTACAAATCATCACAATTAGATAAACTTGTATGCAAAGATTTGTACAAAATGATTCATTTAACGAAGAAGGTAAACCTTTAATTCATTAAATGGAAACAAAGTAATTGTTGTACTTTAAAATAAGAGAGATCAGATATGGACAACGCATAAACCAAATCACATCAACCTGCAATAAATCATGATAGCTAAAGTAGTCGATAATTGATTGCAAACTGATATGAAGAAAACTTGAAATAAAATTTTGATATATTGGAAGCTAAAGCTGTTACAAGACATCAAATTTCAGCCCAGTCTGTATTATAAATCCATAGTCTTGTTCTCCCAACAATTGATGATGGGTCCATTACAAAAAAATAACAAGTATTTAAAGATCACAGGGTAAAACATCCCTGTGGGAATTATCAAAACAGTTTACAAATAATCTGGGAACAATCTCCCAAGTCCCTATTTCTGACTAAAGCTAACAGCCTATAACAAAACTATATCACAAAAGTATCTCCTAAACTGCCACAGCATATCCAATTGGTCATTGAAATTCGTATGCACCTGAAAGTGGACAATAATAGACAAGTTTAGATGACATTTTATTTGTAAAACTAACAAAAATCTAAATTTTAATACTAGCTATAGAATCTTGCGATTCTGTAGCTGGTCTAATTTGAACACAGAATCATTTTAAAATCAAACAAAAACTAAAAAAAAATATCTTACCTATTAAACAATCTTTAATTGTTAATTTAAAACAAAGCGAATCATTAAACCAAAACTTCTATGC
Organism: Picea mariana; assembly: GCA_032191745.1. Classification (NCBI taxonomy): domain Eukaryota; kingdom Viridiplantae; phylum Streptophyta; class Pinopsida; order Pinales; family Pinaceae; genus Picea; species Picea mariana. Next base: position 18,677 of record JASDQU010099555.1, read on the forward strand.
TAATTGAGAGCAAATGAAATCATGTTTGAATCTATTTCAATCAAAACAAACCCAAAACGAATATCAAGTAAACCTCTGGTAAGAATTCAATATACTCAACAGAATTATTTTTTGAATACAAACTAACAAAGCCATATCAAATCTACCTTTGATACCAATCCAACTCATGCTAATTCAAGGCACACAGCAAACGTTTGCAAATCAAATCAAACAGAAATGAATCAAACTAACTTGGGGGTCGACACAATTGTTATGAAAAATCGTATCAATCAAAACATAGCTACACGATTCTAGCTAACAAATCTTTTATACAGGTTGAATGCAATCATAATCCAAACGAAAATATTTATTCAAAACAAAACAAAATCGTTTTTGGAAAATTGAAGTCAACAGGATTGTTTTGAATCTATTAAAAATAAACAGGACTAATCGAAAGAAAACCCAATCGACTACTCTGATTCAAATGTGCAAAATTGTTTCAAAGGAAAACCAAACAGAATCGAAAACAAACCAATCGTTTATACTAATCTGAGAACAATAAAATCGCATTAACCAAATCATAGCTGTGTCTGAGTTTAGTAAACATATCTTCTGTACATGATTCATAACGATATCATTTTTGTTAAAACGAACATAACATAGTCATTTTGAATCTATTAAAAACGAA
>JASDQU010099557.1:0-17450 GCA_032191745.1 Picea mariana
TAGGAGCTTAGCATCTCTTTCACCTTCAGCCTTAGAATTAGTCTTTGGGTTATCTCCATAAAAGATAAAACTATCTCTAAAATCCATATACTTTGGACATGCCTCTAAGTCTTACAAACACCGGATTGATAATAAATGCACTCTAATTTACTTAGGTAGATCTAGAGCTCAACAGATCTTCCCTAAGATCATTCTTGAACTCATATTCGAATCCAACCAACTTTAGAGATTGAGGGGATTCTTCCCTGATTTCCTCCAACAAACCAAATTTCGCCCAAAAAAGGCCAGTGCTCCCTCAAAGGGGACACAGAGCATTGGAACGCTCCCCTAGAAGAGGGTACAGAGTGCCAGTGCTCTGTGACAGTATGTAGGGGGACACTCCTTTACAAATTTGACTTTTGAGTGTCTTTTTCAGTGGAAAAAGGCTTGTACTCCTTGTCAAGTGATTTCTCCTCTTCAAAACTAGTCTTTGAGGTGTCTTAAGTGTTTTTATGATGTCGTTAGAGGCACGACATAGGAAATATGGCAGTATGATGTTTGGGAAACTTGTGACACTCGTGGTCAATATGCGACACTTCCGGACAAGATGTGATACTTACAACACTTGTAATGACGACACTTGTGACACTATTGAAGTGAGTAATTTTTATGTGTAACAGTGGGTGTTCCATGGATTAGGGTATCATCAAAGAACTGTTGGTGTGTGGAGGTTGGACAATTTTAAAATGGTTTGATGCCCTTTATTTCACCAGCTGCAGTTGCACTTTTTATGCTTCTACTTAGCCTTTCCATCCTTAGAATGAACAAGAAGGGGGACAATGGATCCCCTTGTATTATACCTTTGGATGGACAAAAAGGTTTGGTTGGGGCTCGATTAATTAGCAGTGAGTAGCCTATCGTTGAGACTAGAATGATGATCCAACTGATCCAGTGTTGGTCGAAGCCAAAATATTCCAATGTTTTAGCCATGTAGTGCCGGCTTATTTTGTCGTAAGCCTTCGACAGATCAAGTTGGATTATCATCCACCCTCTCCTTTGTATTTTCAATGTGTGAATAATCTCATGGGAATGAATGATATTGTCCAGGATTTGTCTTACTTCCACAAAACCCTCCTGTTCCTGTGAAATTAGTGTGGGAAGGAGTGGCTTCAGTCTATTGGTGATGACTTTGGAGATTATCTTGTAAACTACATTGCATAAGGCTATAGGCCGGTAGTGGTTTGGGGTACTAGATTCATTTTATTTTTGGATTAGAGTGATCATTGTGGCATTTAAAGATTTAATGAACCTAGATTTTGCTAGGGAGAACAAACAACATACGCTAAAAATCTTGTAAGCAAGCAAGCAAACAAGACCTTCTCAAAATGAGCAAACTAGTTGGTGATGAAATCCAACGTCGTGGGAAAAAAGTAAGAAGGGGTTGAGATAGAGCGGGTGGAAAAGTTACGTTAACGACATTCTTAACGGACTTGCACCCTGGTGCAAGCTTCCACACATAATCGTGTGTATACCCTCCAAGGAGCCTGAGTGAGTCTAGCCAACATCGATTCCAGGTACCATGAAGACTTGCCCCTCCACAGTCACCCTGTGTAAAGACCCTAAAGAGATAGGCCACTAAGGTTACCAACTACAACAGTGATGCCTGGGGAAATAGTCAAGAGTATGATCCATGCACAAAGGCAAGGTATCTAGCCCGAAATCAACTTGAAAGGCTTCCACTCATCATTATGGGTATACCTTCAAGAGACCCCCATAATATGCACAATCTCTACACCAAGACCAACAAAGTAGGGTGAGTAACTCTACTAGTCTCAATGCGACCTCAGGTTTGACCCTTGTGTGAGAAGGGCTTCCCAGGACAAAATGTAGCAATAGGATTTCACCGCTCCCTAACAGAAGATCCTATGTTTGTTTGCAGCTTTGGAAATTTGTCTTTCACACCTATTCCAAATCCATACAACTAATCTAATGTAGGTTTTCTACTATAAAATGTAAAAATTTCTAATCAATTTTAGTTTAGCGCTTGATTTTTAAAGCTATTGTTACTCAAAAGGAAAATGGCATGGACAATATGGTGTTTTGACCGACTTGAAAGTTATGCAAAGAGATGAATATGCAATATTTTCATTTCTACGAAAACTGTGCTATGAGAAGGGGAAAACATTCATCATTTCAGATGCACAATGTCCCAAAATGTCAAAAAAACATGCAATTCCGCTACTTTAAATGCAAGCATTCAAGGAAGACAATAAAATGCGAAGAAGAATCCAAGAAAACATAGGAATAATAGAGAAACCACTCAAAACTTAATTGCTTGGGAAAATGACCTCAAATATCAAATGGAATGGTGCATAGACCTTTGAATTTCCTCACAAAAGCTTCCACCTAGTTAGATAAATGAGAAGAAAAAAGTAAGTTGAATGTAAATAAAAAAAGACAAAGAGTGACTTCTAGGTGAGGAAAAATGTCAATATAATAGGCAATAAGTGATCAATTCTTAGAAAGCAGAGTGTTGAAGTCCAAATCAAGGATGTACTAAGATGATAAGACTCTAAGCAAGTGCCAAACTCTAGAGGATTTTGCACAGAAAAGGGGCAGCACTTTGGTGTAAGGGGAACCTGAGAATTCCAACGCTCTGTGTAAGACCAGTAGGGAGCACCAGTGCTCTTATAACAAGGGTAGGGGGGCGTTGGCCTCTAAAAATTTAGAAAAAAATGCCCAGAAAGTCAAAGAATCAAGCAAACTCAGTCAATCAATTTGAAGGTGATGAAATCAAGAGCCAATTAAATAGATCCAAGAATCAAAGACAATATGGAGAAGGTCAAGAAGTGGGAAAAGGACCAAAACAAGATCTAGGAAAGGAAACAAAAAATTAGAGCTCCTCCCTAGTGTTGTCTCCAATTTCCGTTACAGGTGAATCCTCCTGCGGACAAGCAGATTCCCTCTTGGTATCTAGACCCCTAAAACTAATACATAAAGGGTGCTATCATTGGTCACTTACATCCTTTTATATCTAATTAAGCTAATGAAAAAAGAGGAATAAGAAAAGTGTACCCTTTTAAATGGAGTTTATCCTCACAAATTCCAAGTTGAGCTTCAATCCTAAGCTCCTTGATAGGTCCTGTAGAACAAACAAAGATACAACAAGATTCCTATTCTACTGAGATTAGCTCAAATACATATTTATCCACTGAATAAAAGTTCATGTGGAACAAACATAAACTTGAAATAAATAGGCCAAGCATGTATGTATATTAACGAGAACAAATGAAGAGTACTTACAATCCTCTGATGAAGGTGCAACAACTTCTTCCAACTCTCCTTGTCCAACCCCTTTGCTCAAGTAATATACATTGATTATGCTTCAATGGCATCTCACTTATGGGATCATAAGTTTGGTGTAATTATCAATCTCCACTTCTGTATTGTATGTTGCCTATGCGATCATAGGTTTCATACCTCCAATATTTTCATGTATCATGTACCTTCACCATGAAAAGGCCTCATATAGGTTTTGAGAGACCCAACCACCTGAGAGATATTTGGGATAAGTTGATTATTCCTCTCCTTCAGTTGTGGATCTTCCCTAAGATCATGCCTTGAACTCATATTTGAATCCAACCAACTTCAAAGATTGAGGAGATTCTTCCTTCATTTTCTCCAACAAACCAAATTTCGCACATAAAAGGCCAACACTCCCTCAAAAGGGGCACACAGCATTGGAATGCTCCCCTAGAAGAGGGTACAAAGCACCAGCACTCTGTGACAGTATGTAGGGGAACTCTCCTTTACAAATTTGACTTTTGAGTGGCTTTTTTAGTGGAAAAAGGCTTGTACTCCTTGTCAAGTGATTTCTTTTGTTCAAAACTAGTCTTTGAGGTGTCTTAAGTGTCCTTATGATGCCATTAGAGGCACGACATAGGCAAGATGGTAGTATGATGTTTGTGACACTTGTGATACTCGTGGTCAATATGCGACACTTGCGGACAAGATGTGACACTTACAACACTTGTAATGATGACACTAGTGACACTTTTGAAGTGAGTAATTTTTATGTGTAACAGTGGGTGTGCCATGGATTAGGGTATCATCAACGAAATGTTGGTGTGTGGAGGTTGGACAATTTTAAAATGGTTTGATGCCTTTTATTTCACCAGCTGCGGTTTCACTTTTTATGCTTATACTTAGCCCTTCCATCATTAGAATGAACAAGAAGGGGGATAATGATCCCCTTGTCTTATACCTCTGGATGGACAAAAAGGTTTGGTTGGGGCTTGATTAGCTAGTAGTGAGTAGCCTGTCGTTGAGACTAGAGTGATGATCCAGTTGATCCAGTGCTGGTCGAAGCCAAAATATTCCAACGTCTTAGCCATGTAGTGCCATATTATTTTGTTGTAAGCCTTAGACAGGTCAAGTTGGATTATCATCCCCCCTCTCCTTTGGATTTTCAATGTGTGAATAATCTCATGGGAATGAATGATATTGTCCAGGATTTGTCTTCCTTCCACAAAACCTGCTTGTTCCTATGAAATTAGTGTGGGAAGGAGTGGCTTTAGTCTATTGGTGATGGATTTGGAGATTATCTTGTAAACTACATTACATAAGGCTATAGGCCAATAGTGGTTTGGGGTACTAGCTTCGTTTTATTTTGGGATTAGAGTGATCATTGTGGCATTTAAAGATTTCAGGATGGATGTCGATCGCCTAGAGTCCTCCACCACCCCGTAAATGTCATGCTTAACCACTTCCCAGTAGGCTTTGAAGAATTCCACTATAAAGTTGTTCGGGCCTAGGGCCTTTCCATTGGGCTTCTCTTGGACCACTTGGTAAATTTCTTCCTTTGCAATGGGTTTTCTTAGGTCGACATTTTGATCCTATGTGACCAACTTGGGGATGTGTTGAATTATTCTTTGTATGGCCTTGGATCTGTCTTGGTTGGGTTCCTAGGCTATCCCCTGGAAGTGATTGACCAATGTACTTTCTATTTTCTGGTGGGATTCTCTTTCGATCCTGTCCTGATCCCTAATATTCAAGATTTTGTTATGGGATCTTCTTGCAATAGTTGTTCTATGAAAAAAATTGGTATTCCTCTCCCCTTCCTTTAGCCACCTTATTCTGGAATTTTGGCGCCACTGAGTTTCTTCCTGTTGGCATCGTGCTTCCCATTCCTGGGTCATTTAGATATCTTCTCTCTTCTGATCCTCGGTGTATCCCTCTTTGATTCACAATTCCTATAGCTTCCTCATTCTGTCCTCGATACTTTTTTTCCCCTGGTTTATGTTTTCGAAGACTTCCCTGTTCCACTCCTTGAGTTTTTGTTTGATGTACTTGAGTTTCTTGTAAAGTTTGAACATCCTTGTCCCTTGGTCCGGTAATTCCTCCTGCCACCATTGGTTGATGTTCTCCTTCAAGGTGGGATGGTCGATCTAGAATTTCTCAAATCTAAATGTTTTGTTCCTCGGTGTGGTTTGAAAATTAGCTTCCAATTGAACTCGCCAGTGGTCTGATCCCCCCCAAGGGAGGATGTTGCAGTCCAAAGTTAGTCCCTGTAAAATGAGGGATTTCGACACCAAGAATCTGTCTATCCTTGTAGGTACTTGGTGGTGATCTAGTCGTTTGTTGTTCCAGGTGAACTATCCATTGCTAGTCCTAATGTCCACAAGCTCCATTGTGTCAATGAAAGCTGAGAATTCTTCCGCATCTCTATCCAATCTACTGGTGCCTCCTTTTTTCTCATCAAGTGTAGTGATGATGTTGAAATCCCCTACTAGGATCCAATGGAGGTTGTTGGTTTGATCCTTTATATTCTCTAGGTCTAGGAGCATTCCCCTTTTTTCCTTCATCACCTAGGGGCCATACACATTAGTGCATAGAATTTCTGTCGTGTTCCCTATAATTTGCATGGTAACAGAAAGTGTGTGTCTCGTGGCTTCTGCTGCTAGTAGGTTCACTGATTGTGGGTTCCACAAGGTGAGAATACCTCCTTCCATATGTTGGATTTTGACAACCAACATCTTCTACTTACTCTAATGTATTGTACTTATTGTTTCCATTCTATCTAAAGTGCATTTTGTCTCTTGAATGAAACAGAGGTCAGGTTGTTCCTTTCTCAGTCTATTTTTAAGGATTCATTTATTTCTTGGGATGTTTAGGCCTCTTATATTCCATGTTATAATATTCATTTAAACATGTTGGGGGGAGTTGGGGAAGATATTTTTAATCTTACCTGAGTTTATCAGCAGGGCTCCTAGTTCTTGTAGGGCTACGTTAGTTGATTTCCTTCCTTTCTTCTTCCTTACCTTCTTGGGTGAGTGTTGTGGTTGTCCATCGCCTATTTTGATTCCTAAGTGTCCTATCTTTCCATGCATGCACTTGATCCCTCTGTTTTTCACTTCCTCCCTTAGGAGGAAGAGATATTGAATGCAATCAACTTGCTCCACTGGCACATTGTCTACTCCCTTCCTTTTCCATTGCTCCAGTATGTTCGGTAGATCTATACCTTCTCTTTCCACGATGTCTTTGAGATATGGGTCTTCTGTTACTACCTCACTTGGTGTCATCTCCAAATTTCGTCTGCCTCCTGCATTGGGGTGTTGGAATTGTCATTTCCTCCTTCCACAGGACTTGTGCTACCTCCTTGTTCTCCCTTGTTTCTTGGAATTTATGTGTTCTCATGAGTTGCTTGTTCACTGGCTTTCTTAGCTTTCATCTTTTCCTTTCCTCCTTCTTCCCCTTGGTTGGTCCTGCCTCTTCCTTCTTTTTTAATCTTGGCTTTTGGGTTGCTTCCTATTGGGGCCTTGCCTTGCCTTTTGTTTCCTCTGTTTTTTTTATTTGGATTCACAAACCTGTCCTCATCCTGCTGTAGCTTGGTGTTTTCCATTTCTTTTTTTTTATTGAGAGCTCATTCTCTTAGTAGGTGTCCATTTTCATGACATATTCTGCATCAAAATGAGATCTGCTCATATTAAATGCTTTGTATCCATTCCTCATCCCTAAATTCCAGACTTATGGCTTCCGGGAGTGCCCCTGAAACATCCATATCTATGCAGATCCTTGCATAGGATGTATATGTGCCTTTTAGAGTAGCTTTCGATGTCTTGAAATATTTTTCGAGCTTGTTCCCTATGGCTTCGAAGGTGGACTGCAGCCAATAGTCTAGCAACAAGGAGTAAATCCTTAGCCAGACTGAGACATTTTTAAAGGTTTCTTTCTCTGGGGAGAATTTTTCCTTCCATGGGCACATGTATAGCCCTGCTGAGGCATGGAAATATGCCCCCCCTAAGAGACTTTATCCCTGACCTCTAGGTTCATAAAGACTTCTTTGAAGAATCCTTTCAAGCCCAAGTGGAGTTCAAATTCTCCACTTGGCTTCCAATGGTATTTTATCCAGTTCCGCAACATTTTTTCTATGGGCCACAGACCCATGAACTTGCAAATCAGTGCATGTGTCTTCATATGATCCCGAAAGAGTTGCGTTTGGGGGTCTTCTAGTATAAACTTGGGTATCAATGTTGTTTTAGGTTTACATGGGTTGCACCCATCGAACCCATTGGGGTTCACTGTTTATTGCGCACCATTCTAGGCTTCTCTCGCTTCTTCCCCAAGGCAATCACGTTTTTCTTGGTTTCCCTCTTGATTCTTTTCCGATCTTGATCCCGAGGTGCCTATCAGAGATTCTTTGAAACCGATGCCTCATGGGCCTTTCCCTATGTCCACCACCACCTTATTGTAGGAGGGGTTTCCATTCCCTCCCCCTTTGGTAACCATGTTGGTCGTTGCTGAGACCGTGAATTTTTAAACCCTAGATTGAATTTTTCTCCAGAGTCGTTCCTTCAGTCAAAAATCGTTCCCTCAATCTGAGTTTTATTGAGTGTTAGAATGCACATGAATATTGATAAATGTCAATTTGTTTTGATATATTTACTTTCATGTCCATTTAAAAAAAATATTGAACCTTTTTTTTTTTTAAGGAAGATTATGAAAATTCCAAGTGAAAAGCAATGGGAAAGTCAATACAAGTTGGTAGGGATGTCCAAAAAAGTGTACAAGGAGATGGTAAAAGAAATGAACATAATTTCATCATAGGAGGATGCATATCAACAATGACATGCATCATAGGTATGTGATCATTCAAACACCCATAAATATGCTTGTTTATTTAAAATTTAAAGATAAAGAACCTTGTGTGACCATCTTACATGCCCGTCAAATTCCCTCTTGCCATACAAAGTGTTGTTTTTTTTGAGGAATTGACAAATTAAATTGTCGATTACATTTTTAGAGAAACAAAGTTAACTTTCTCAAGATTTAAAATGCCCCATTCCACACTTAAAAAATTTCTAGAACCTTTAAAATTGTTTGAAAAACATGTGACCAACCATTTACAGACAAAGAGGACAAACTTGTAAAAAAACAAACTAATTAAATGATAGAACTTTACAAAAAAAATTATTTTAAAATGACAAATGATTTTACAATCATTTTTTGGAGTTAGTGGATATTTCAATGGACCATATTCCTCTGTTCAGATACTCCCTAGATGCACCTGGCCACATCTTACCTAGGAGGCAAGAGTTGAATAGGATCATCCGAGACGACATTTACAAGCAGTTTGAATAGTTCAATTAAACAAACCCCAAGGGAACATTAAATCCAAAGATGGCCTTCTATGTTGAGTATTGCATGGAGGCAAGAGATAGACTCATCATCCGACCTCCATACACATCTCAATAGTGGGTGCACTTTCTTCGCATTCCCCTTGGCTAGTTCTAGGTGGGCTCACATTGACTCTGGGTTGAGACAAATCACCACACTGCCCAAATGAACAATATTTTCCAAGTGTCCCATCTTCAAGAGGTCAAGACAGTGAAGCACTTGATCTTTTACTGCCCCATCTATTAAAATACTTGTGGGCAATTCTATTGTTTATTTTGAGGAGCTCAGACCCTCTCCACTTTCTCCAAGAACCTCTAGAGATGCCTAGCCTTATACATGTAGAAGGGATTCAAGCTCTGTCCCATGCTCTTGAACCTCCTCCTAGACTAGATTCCACCCAGAGGATTACTTCATTCTTTATGGTGCTCCCATTAGCTAGGGGCCAAGAGACAAATTGATAACAACATTATTTTTGACTCTATATCTATGTCAACCAAAAGGAGCGTCCCCCCTCCCCAACGACCTCAACAATATTTCCAGACTAGATCCATTACCAACAGACAAAGAGACCATCCAAGATTAAACAATGCTTGACCCCTTTCATACAACAGCTCAATGGGCATTTTGGATTCCCCCCCAACTCTTCTTCTGGACAACATTCAATATTGAGTTTCCTTCATTCGTCCTTAGATGTCTTGAGAGATGGACTTAGTGGACCATGAAATAATTTCATCATCATCATTATTTTCTTTTAGCTTACAATCGAAGCGATTTTGATGGAAGTGTGAACAATGTTTTTGCACTTTTGTTTATCTCATGGCTTCCCTTGCTTATTGTTGAATTCTTTGTTAACAACAGCATGTATCTTTATGGACATATATTTTCTACTTACTCTAGTTAGTAGTGGTCAAGTTACAACATATACATGTCTGATTGGGTTATAAGGTCTTCTCTCTATCACATGTTTTAGCTTTCATCTTTTGAAAATGTAAGCATTTTTACCGACTTTAGTTGGGAGTAATTTTCAATCTTACAATGTATAATTGTCTGATTGGGTTACAAGGTTTTCTCTCTATTGTGTGTTCTAGCATAAAGTTTTGAAATTTTCAGTATTGAAGCTACATTTCATTGGGATTCTCTGGCAATGCATTTTCTACCTACTCTAGTTAGTAGTGGTCAACTTACAACGTATACATGTCCCATTGGATTATAAGGTCTCTCTCTATGTCTATAACATTTTTTAGCCTTAAGTTTTTTAAATGTATTTGGGGAAACCAAAGTTTTCAAATCAGATTTAGCACTGCAGATTCCAGCGAAGATAAGGGTATTAAGAAAATATACAAATTGTCTCAGAATAGGAGCCAATGCTGGTATTTTTACTCCTTTCCTATAGAGGGAAGGCAGCTGGCATACTCAAATCTTTGGCCTGATGATGTAACCAAGCTTTTGTCCCGCTAATGTAATTTTCATGGTGTTCATATCTGAAATAGAAGATAAATGTTTATAAGGCTTAAGGTTGAGGGTTAGAGGGTCATGATTTATTATCAAAGATAATTATCATCTTTTATTGCTCTAGGGGTTTCAGTTTACTAATTATTACTTTAGGATCCTAGGTTCAGGTTTCATGTTTAAGGATTCACTATTCATGATGATGGTGGGGATGGTGCAGAGTTTAGGATTCACTATAAAGTTTGCAAAGTATTGGCATGATAATTTATTATTTGAAGTCTTGGCATTAGTTGCTAATTAAACAAACATATAGGAATAAACATCTCATGCAAATATCTAGCTGAATTCACATGTTTGTCTTTAAGGAACTAGGCATTGGAATTGTACCAAACAATCCTCTTCGTTGGGGATTCTTCTCTGGTAAAGCAGTTGTGGAGAGAAGATACAAATGCATTAGACACAGTCTGAGAAGATGCATTAGATAGTGCAAATATCACAATTAATCCACTAAACTTATGATTATCACAAAGCTCTTTTCAACATCAATCTATCATAGAACTGTTTTCAATATCACAGAGCTCCTTTCAGCCTCAAATAACCCATGCCACTGACACAGTGTGAGAAGTAGATGAATAGGTATGAGCTGGGGGATGAATTGGGGTTGGGACAATTTGGTAAGATCAGGTATTGCACAGACAAAGTGACTGGGGAGGTTCTGGCATGCAAATATATTGCAAAGGACAGATTGGTAAAATCTGAGGATGTTTGGAGTGTGAAATTGGAGATCGAGATCATGACCAACATGTTTGGGCACCCTAATGTAGTGGCCCTGAAGGCAGTCTTTGAGGAGGAGGAGTATGTGCATTTGGTTATGGAGCTATGTGTAGGTGGGGAGCTTTTTGACTAGTTGTAGAAACATGGGAGATATTTTGAGCCCGATGCTGCAAGATTGTTCAAGCATCTCATGGAAGTGGTGAAATATTGTCATGATAATGGGGTTGTGCATAGGGATCTGAAGCCAGAAAATATTCTTCTTGCAACAAATTCTTCTTCGTCGCCCATCAAGATTACTGACTTTGGATTGGCCACCTACTTTACACCAGGTATGCATTGAGGCATTCGATCTGATATTTGAAAGAAGGCTTATAGGAGCATAATTCTTGTTGTAACATTTTCTTCAATTATTTTAGATTTAGGTAGGTCTGTATGTAATATAAATTTCAGTCAATATACAATCCAAGACAGAGTTCAATAGCCAGAAAAACCAAATCGTGAATATAATAATATTATGGCGTTCGGTTCAGAGTTTAATACCTTTCTCTATTGAGTATAATCTTACGGCATTCGGTTCAGATTTCTCCCCGAGTATCCCTGAGTCCTCAAAATGGTTCAGAAGCAGAGTAAAGAATCTAAAGCATCGAACGAACTAATTCCTACATAGATCTATTTGTTGGATAGATAGAATAGAGCCAGTGGTGATATGTTGTCAATATCTCGTATAGCAAGGGATAGAAGCAGTAAAACATCCTTCCTTCAATTGGACATAGCGTAGGTATGTGAAAAGCAAAGCCACCAGGCCTTACGATAATGAGGAATGAGATGACGCAGTGGGTTCAAGTGTGAGGCGGTATGTGTAGGTGGTGAATTGATGGCGGGGATGTATGGATGATTTGTGGATTATGTATGGATGGTGTATGGATGGGTAGTCGGCCGGAGGGCGAAGGTGATCGGTGACAGGAGTCCAGATGCCAGAAAAGGGCTGCCAACAAAGGTCCATTTCATTTGGACTTTAGCCTATGCCTATCTTATATATCAGTTTTATTTTCATATTTATGTAGCAATGTGTTTGTTTGATGTTGTTGTTGCTTTAAATGTTTAAAAATTTAAAAAACAACTAACTATTTTTATATTCTTTTATGTTTTGTGATAATTCCCCATATTTTTATTGCCTGTAAGTGATATTCTAAACCCAGTGATAAAGTTTCTATAACAATAAATTTAACATTTATTCTATAACATCTCAAGATTCAAGAATGACCACCAAAGAAAACACCCAAAAACCACATCCATTCTTACAAATTTTGGCGGAAAGACATGGAACAAGAACCAACAAACAACAACCTGTTTGTTGCAATTGGAAGGAAAATTCAAATAGATCAAATGCTATAACTGTAGAAAGGAGCATCGACAAAGCATTTGATACAACTATTGAAAATTGCTTGGGTGGGAGTGTTTCTGGCATGAATCAAGAGAAAATTCTTGTATAGAGTGTAAGCCTGTCCTTCTCAGTTGTGTTTCAACTCCATGAATTCTTAAGCCAAAGAAAGCAAAGTTGTCAAAGATAATCCTACAATCACGTTCACAAGAAAACCTTAAAGATATTTTGGTTGTGTCAAAGTACTAAATAGTAATAGATCAAACTGGAAAACATCCATTTTCCAGCTCATATGGGACTGAGCATATAAAGTTGGTTGATAATATAAGTGTCTAACTCTTATAGTATAGAGATGGATGAGATTAGACAAATCCTCTCATTTGAAAATGAGACAAACATTGTTGATCTTAAGGATTTCTCATCTACTGTGGACGTTGAGTTTATCCCATGGATTGCGCAAACCCAAAGCCCTCTTTGATTGTTAGGAGGGTTTTGCAGATGAGGATGTGTCTCTTGTGGTCTAGCATGAAGATCCACATGATGACGATGATGTATCCACCATCTATTGGGATGTGGATCCTATTGACAAGAAGGACAAAGAGAAAGAGATGGGTCATGAGGTCAAAGAAGAGGGGAACTTTGAAAACCCTAATTTGATACCAAAAACTACTTTGTCGTAGGGAAGTTGGGGGCCACAGATGATGGCGACATAACTGTCATTTATGGTGTTCAATGGGTAGATATATCTGAGAGCATCCCAGTGGCAATGTCAAGTTAGTTTCGATGGGTGGTGTTAACACTCAGATTCTCACTTGGTGCAAAAGTCCGTAAGCACAAGTGATGAGAACCCAATGGCAACTTAGGCAAGCCACCATTGTCACCTCAATGGCTTTACCTTTCTTTCTTTAGACTAATAATGATCCTAGCCTAGGGGAAGGGGACTTCCCTAATACTAACTAAGCCTAATCATTTCAATGAGTGAGGAAGGGTATAGGTCAGTTAATTATCTTATTTAAGTTTGTGATCAATGATGTATATTCTAGACTTAAAATTAGAGATGAAGTTATCCTAAATGAGAGTGCAAATCACTTAAATACATGCTGCAAGTTTTAATGTGATTTGCTCCAAATAAAATGATCCAATTCTCGGAAGATACAAAGTGTTAGAAATTACAATTTACTCAAGATCACAATTCCCTATAGAATGTAATAATGGTGTGATTGAAGCTTACGCTGAGCAAATAAATTGACCAATTGCAAGATATAAGGAGCAATGATCATAAGAAAGAGTGATTCCTTAACCCTTAGTGTTTGAAACTTGCAAAAGAGAATTGGATTTATCAAGTGTCCTTAAGTGGATGTATGAACAAATGTTTGCAAATAGATTTGAGCCTTAACCATATGTGAAGTTGAGATTACCACAATAGAATCAATTCCTTAATCAGCGAAGAAGCATTGCAAGCTCCATATATGTAAGTGGATATATAGATCTATGAATGATTAGTAAATCATTTCTCCTTAAAATATAAATTCTTCACAACAATTTGCAAGCTGAAATGTGACGATTTCATCCAACTTGGAAGATGATTCAATAATTACTTACCATCATGAAACCCAAGAAAATGAATTTGTCCCAAATTCAATAAGTTGATCTTTTAAATGGTCTTATGTGTTGAAAGTTAAATTAGAGTTGATTAAGTACTATTGCATGAAAATATGGATCAAGGTGTGTGGCTACTCAACAAGTTGTACTCCAACCACAATGAAACTTAACCTTAAGAAAGTCTGAAGTTGCTTTGAAATATTTGTGAATGATCCTCCTTAGGATAAATTTCCAGATTTCCCACTTAACTTAGAAAATGCTCTTATGTGCAATAACCATGAACCAAATGTGTTCTCTGATTTAGCATGTTTAAAGCATGAATTGGCCCTTGGAAAGTGAGTAAAAATTTCAGATTTGCTTTGAATAATGAAACTTAAAATAATTCAGATCTAAATCCAACAAAGATTCCAAAAAATTTAAACCAACAATGTGTTAGGGTGAAATGAACAAATGGATCAAGATTTTAACACCATGAAACAATGATTTGCCCTACAAACAATATATTAACTTTTTCAAATCTACTTTAATGATTTAGACTCAAGAAACTTCAGATCTAATTTAAATTTCCTTAAAAAATATAAACCAACAAAGCAAGTAGTTAAGATCTTCAATCATAAACAGAAATTTGTTCTTAGAGTGAGGAAAACTTGTTAGATATTTTCAAATATTTAATTAGCTCAGATTTAATTAGCAATTGTGATCTATCATCATTCATCTAGCCAAATCCTGAACCAGACTTGAAAAAAGATCAATACAGAGCATTCTGTCCTTGAAAAAAGATCAATACAGAGCATGCTAACACCACACAATTATCCCATGGATTGCCTGTCCTGTGCTCTGCATCTGCAGGGAAGGGAAGGCAAGAAGAGATTCATTTTCCTTTCTTGCTCATGAGAGATGGACGGAGAGAGATCCTGTCAATCATATTACAAATGTAGAAGCTTGTTTGTCGCACATAATAGCTGGAGGGAGAGAAAGTTCAAAGAAGGAAAGCGTGTAAGTTGAAGGAAAGTATGTCCTGAAAAATGTCCTCTGTTCAGATGCACATATTGAATTCTTAAAAATGATGACACATAATGAATTAGAGAAGGAAAAAATAAATTCTTAAGATTGCTTGCAAGAATACCAAACTTCTATGTCAATGCATCACGATCCATCATTGATAACCAATGGAATGCAATATAAAATATTTTAAGTGCAAGTATTAATGTAGTCATGAGAGCATADCACTTATAGASCATTCATCATCATCWTTCAATGGAKCATCAAMGCGTAAGATAAATGCAAGTATGCTTATTTATGGATGGAAACACTAATGAAGCATCAACATGTGCCCATGACAAATCTTGCAATAAACTTTGCATAGAAATGGATTGTTAAGACAACAAGATGCTAACAACAGATTTGTAAACATCTTTAGTCAATGAACAACAGATTTGTAAACAGACTTATAGCCAAACATCCATTCAATGACTTATATAGCATGTATTCAACTGTCCCTTTATCTCAATCTCATATTATAACCACCATGCATATGCCATGAACAAAAACATGAGCAATAATGATAAATCCCAGCATAGGTATGGCATCAATCAGATTTCATTTGTATTACAAAGATGTTGATAAATGTCACAAGTATCCAATACCCCAACCAAAATCTGCATTTAATTTAGACCAGTCTACATTACAGATTTGAAACCCCAACTATAATGTGAATTCAACACTCAGATCATCACTCAACAGAGAACCATATACACCATTTGTAGGTTGTTTGAGGTGGCTTGGAAAAATGCTAAGGCAACAAGGCTAGGGAGCAAGGACACCTGCAAATGCTACTCAAAAGATAGTCTACAAACCTCAATTTGATCTTTGGAAAATCTGCAGCGTTTGACAGTCTTAGGAGAACAAACAAGAGGCAACGTCATACACCTTTAGGAAAGTCGTTGGAGCATCTTTAAAGTCGTTTGGGTACAAGGAATTTAATAGACCAAGAATGCATCAAAACATTTGCAGGGCAGAGGGTTGGAACAATACTCAACAGACTTTTGCTTCTGCAGTTCTGGACGTCACATCAAATAGATTTGAGCCTTAACCTCTGTCGTTGTTGTTGTGGCTATTGCAATGGCTTCAAGTATGTTGGGCACAAATACCCTGCACTGCTATAGAGTCCAATAAAGAAAGAATCAGCGGGAGGAAATGGGATGAGGCGGGACACGGATGATCGCAGCGGGTTCAGGTGGACGAGGGACGCGTAGGTGGTGAATTAATGGCGGGGATGTATGGTTTGGATGTATGGACGGGTAGGTGGTGAAGTGATGGCGGGGATGTATGGATGGTGTGTATGGGATGGCGTGTATGGACGGGTAGCCGGCCGAAGGGCGGAGGTGATCGGTGACAGGAGTCCGGACGCCATAAAAGGACTGCCAGCAAAGGTCCATTTCATTTGGACCTTAGCCTACGCCAAATTTTTTTGTGTGTAAAAGTAATTATAACTCTTTTAAATTAACATTTTTAATTCTCAAATGATTATAATTGTACACTTGGTAAAATTTTCTTTGTGTAATAGTGAAGAGTTTAGTTCAATTGATTAGGAGAACTAATTGTTTTCCTTTTTATTTTGGTTTAATTTCTACTCAATGTAGGTGTAGGTGTGAGTGATAAGCCTTGTTCTTGTTAAGTTACAAGTTATAATATTTATAAAAACTTAAATCTTCTATCAAATCAAGTGTAAAGTTTTCATAACTTGAATGAACTTAATGGTTAAGAACATGTGTTTCCTCTTAAGAAATTATAGATTCAAATCTAAAAAAAGTAAGATATGTTTTTTGTCCCACAAACAAAATGATTTCATATACAGATTTGGTCATGGAAAAATAACAATATTTTATCATCTATATTTTTTTATTGTCAATATAAATATTATATTAAAAATTCACTAAATAACTCAATAAAATATCCATTGACAAACCACAACGGAGACCATTTAAATTTCAAAATAACCATTTATAATCAGGCTGGCTCAAAGTTTTCGCTATGGATTCCATCAGTTACGGAATGGATCGGAATTTTTTTGCGCGTCCAAGAATGGATGTCGGCGTCAATGAAGGCCACTGTATTCTTACTTTCCACACAGAGAAAATCGGAAGCGAAGTCATGTTCTCACCATTTCCTCACATGAATCTGATTTGATTTGTACAACATGCCCAACTGCCCCGATTGATTAAAAAATACCCAACTGCCCCGATTGATTAAAAAATATCCCAGACAGAAAAATATGGAAAAAGAAAAAAAAAAGACTACGAAAAGGTAAAACTTTTAGACTTGATTTTCAAACCACGAGAAGAATATATCGTCTACGTTTTCACCCCATGAGAAGACTAAGACTTTGACTCTTGGTTGCGTATTCGTTGGGGCAGAACACGAGAAGACTTTACCGTCACAGTAATTGGCCATGGGCATAGTTTTCGCCCATAAAAATGGCCACTGCTAGCATAATGCAATGCGGGTATTGATTTTCAGTTACATGGTTATTGCTGTGCCCTGGATGATAGCTGCAATATGCCTCGCTCTAAGCTACTGGCCATCAAAC
>JASDQU010099558.1:0-11409 GCA_032191745.1 Picea mariana
CAAATGCACCAACTACCTTCATGTTTTTAATGAATGGAATATTTAGGAAAAATTTGGACAAGTTTGTCATTGTATTCTTAGATGACATTCTTATTCACTCAAAATCAGAGGAAAAGTATGAAGAGCAGTTGAGGTTGGTACTACAAGTGATAAGAGGGAATCAACTTGATGCTACATTAAGAAAATGTTCCTTTTATCAAACACATATTCATTATTTGGGACACATAATTTCCAAGGAAGGAAAAATAGTAGATCCAAAGAAGATTTACACTATTAGGGGATGGTCTACACCTAAGAACATATCAAAGGTAAGTTCATTCATGGGGCTTGTTGGGTATTATAGAAGGCTCATAGAAATATTTTCCAAAATTGCACATCCAATTACCTATTTATAGAAGAAAATAATTAAATTTGAATTGACACTGAAATGTGAAAAAAGTTTCTAGTTATTAAAGGAATTTCTCACTAGTGCACCCATTTTGAAATATTGTTGATCCAACTAAAGATTTTGTGGTATGTACAGATTCTTGCAAAGAGGGAATTGGCGGAGTTCTTACTCAGAATGGGAATGTGATTTGTCATGAATATAGAAATATAAATGAGCATCAAAAGAGTTATGTCACACATGACTTAGAGTTTGCTTCCATAGTTAATGCACTGAAGATGTGGAGACATTTTTTAATGGGGAGAAAATTTGAGTTAAGAATACATGGTATAAAATATTTATTTGAACGACAAAATTTGAATATGAGGCGACCAAAATGTTTGGAATTTATTAGTGAATATGATTTCAATATTAAACATATCAACATGAAATAGAACAAGGTTGCAAATGCACTTGATGAAATAATGCATGCAATGCAAGCTACAACCATTAGCATGTGCACATTAGATTTGAAGAACAAAATTTTGGCAGATCTTATTTTAGATGGACATTGCTTATAGGTAAAAGGACTATAGTAGAAAAATGTGAAACACAAATATGAAAGTTACAAGCTAGAAGAATGTTATGAACCAAACTCCAAAACAATCAATGAATAATGATCCACTTCGAGTGGTAAAACTCCTTTTACAATATATCCAACGCACAAGACAATATGACTATACAAATGGATCTCATTTATTCTAAATAAGAGATACAATTACCATGATGTAGCCTACCACTAAACCAATCAAACAATAACTAATAAAATAATAATGAATGAGTATTAGGGCCTTAACCTAGGGGCCTTAACATATCTCTCCTCTTTAAAAAAGCTTTGCTCTCAAATCTTGTAATTAATGGTGTTTCTTCGTAAACTACTCATTTTCCCATGTAGATTCTTATGGAGGCACATTATTCCACTTGATTAGCTACTCCATAATGGTTCAATTATGAAGAGATAGAGAACGTTGATCTATAACTTTTTATGGTTCACGAATCAACTTCCCTTTCTTCGTCTATTTCTGGAAGTTTTGTTTGCACTTACATTGTTTGTCCCAAAACCGTTTTTAGGAAAGATACATCAAAAACCTTATGAATGAGAGAAGAATGAAAATCTAACTCATACACCACTTGTCCAATCTTGCGAATAATATTACAGGGTCCATAAAATTTTGGAGCTAATTTATGATTCTTCTTTTGTTTGAGACTAGACTGCTTATAAGGTTGCGGTCTCAAAAATACCTAATCACCCTCCTCAAATTGCATTTCACTTCGATGTTGATTTGCATGTTGCTTCATCCTATTTTACGCCATTTGAAGGTTTTCCTTAAGAATTGTTAAAGTTTCTTTAGTTTTTTCCATATGTGACTCTATTGCATGTACTTTGGACTGGTCTTGCAAAAAAATGTGAGATACTAGGAGTTAAATATCCATAAAGGACTTTGAATGGGGACATCTTATTAGATGTGTGATAGGTGGTCTTGTACCACCATTATGCTATAGGGAGCCACTTCACCCATTGAGATTACTTGTTTTAAGAATAACAATGTAGATAACCCTCTAAACATTTGTTAACTAGTTCTACTTGACCATTTGTTTGTGGATGGTATGTTGAACTCATAGATAGTGACATTCCACTCATCTTCCATAATTCTTTCCAAATGTTTCCTGTGAGTTTTGGATCACTGTCACTTACTATTACTTTAGGAAATCCACGAAGTCTATGAATTTTCTTCATGGACACTTCTGCCACTTGGCTTGCTATATATGTACTTTGAATTCCATATAAATGTGCATATTTTGTGAGTCTATCCACAACCATAAAAATGGCATCCTTATCTTTTGATTTTGGTAAACCTATAATGAAGTCCATTGATATCTCTTCCCATATTTGATTAGGTATGTGTAAAGTTTGAAGTAACCCTAGAGATTTTACTACCTCTCCTTCATTTATTTGGAGAACCTAACATTCTCTTACAAATTTTGCAATATCTTTATTCATTCCTTCCCAAAAAAAAAAACCTTTTTGATCATTTAATATGTTTTAAGGTGTTGGAACACTAAGCGAGGGGGGGAGGTGAATAAGTATGAGCACTTTATTATCACTTTGTAACCACAATATGTAATCATTAACATCATAAACAGTATATCATCAATATAACATGAGAAGTATAAATCAACATAACATAATAGATGTCCACAAAAACACAGTACATCAGAATTTATGTGGAAACCCAAATGAGAGAAAACCACGAAATGTTTTTCTTATATATCAAAAGAATACATTCATTGGAAGCACCAACTTCTCAATTCTCTAGCTACAACTGGAAGGAGGCTATGACACCCTATTTACAGGCTCCAACCTGAAGGAATCTACAACTCCTTGAATTATCTAGCTCCAACTAGAAGGAGGCTACAACCCCCTAATTCTTAAGTTCCAGCCTATAGGAAGCTATAACTCCTTTTGTTCTCCCACACCAACCGAAAGGAGGCTATGAAACCCTTTCCTTGCCCTGTCCTTCCACCCTGAAATATAAGTGTAGACCAAACTGTCACTACCACAATCACTACCACTGTCACTGCCACTGTCACATTAACCTGTAACCTATCACATCAACCTGACACTTTCACTGTACCATCAACCTATACCTATCACTATACCATAAACCTGTGCTATACCAAAACATGTACCATATCATCCATCAACTGTGTACCAACATATGCATCAATGCATAAATCATACCATAATCAAATCATGTACCATGTACCATCAATGACATACAAAGAAAGCATCTCAAGCAAATATCACCAAAATGTGCTTCTAATAAAGAACCATAACATCCATAAACCAAATACCAAGAATATTTCTGAAACATATATCATCTCAACCATAGTAGCCCTATGCCCAATAGGCCTCCAAGATATGCCTTAAGCATATGCAATACCATACATGAATCAAGCCTCAAACAAATTCATAGAAAAGCATACCTTTACTCATGAAACCTATAGCATACCATGTTAGAATGTATCACAAACCGGTTGTACCTTCAAACCTTGCTACAGCCTGAACCTAGTTGTCCTCCTCAGATCTGTCCTGTCCTTGTGGGACCAAGACCTGTTTTCTAGCGGGGCCTCGCTTGACAATCCCTATGCAACCCGCAGGGATGCCTTGCGGGACACTAGTAGTCTAACCCACGGGGGTCAACTAAACTAGGGTTTCCTCAAAAAATTTCTCTCTCCTCTACAACCCCGAAACTCCCGCACTTCTCACTTGTCACTACCTCATATTTCGTCGTCACAAACTTTTCAAATAGATCACTAGTTCACTAGAAGATATTCAATACAATAAGTGAGCGGATGTACTTGTGAATGACTCCTTGAGGTGTATTTATACTTTTTGTTGGGTAACCTATTTCCTTAAACTTAGGGGCTTCTTGAATTTCTTGTTACAACCACTTTACTCTTTCATTAAATACTTTTTACTAACTAGGGGTTCCTTGACCATTCTCTGAGGCTTCTAACTTCACAAGGCCATAACTCCTCAACCATGAGGAATTACGTGGCATACCACCTATCACCGAAAACAACATGATGAGGAATAACCATCCATGAGTGAGTTCCCTTTATTTACATTGTCCTTCATGAAAATTTTCCTTTATAAAATACGGGTTCCATAACTATACCTTTGGGGATATTCGACTTCTTCAATGTTTGATATCAATGACAACCAATGTTTCAAAAATCTCCCCCTTTAGCATTGATGGCATGGTAACACTCATTCTTCTTCTCATTCTCCCCCTGTGATCATTTCCCCCTGTCTCCATGAATTTTTTCTTTCTCTCTATTTCCATGCATCTATTATTTCTCTCCCCCTTTGAAATCAATGGAAAAGGGTAATTCTTCTTTGGGTTTCTCCCCCTATCTACAAGCCTCTGCTTTCTCTTCATGGTGCTTCCTCGTGTAAATATTTGATGTATATGAAAAGCATTCAAAATATTATTTACTTCTCTCCCCCTATCTTATTGTGTCTAATTTCATGTGGATCACTATGGGGAAGAAACTAATCCAATTTTATGTCGAATATACTCAAAGGCCTCCCTCAAAAGAGGTTTGGTGAAGATATCTGCAATCTACTTTTTTGTCTCAATATACTCTAGCTTGATGTCTTCTCTGTATCTTGTTCCCATAGAAAGTGATACTTGATTTGAATTTTTTTTTGTCTTGGAATGCATCACTGGATTCCTGGAGATATTGATAGCATTGGTGTTGTCACGTAGTATTGAAATGGGCTCATCGTACTTCACTTGTATATCCTACAAGGTTTGTTTCATCCAGAGAACCTGAGTGCAACATGTTATTGCTGCAATATATTTTTCTTTTGTTGTGGACAAACATATTGATGATTGTTTCTTGCTCAACCATGATACCAAACACTCACCTAAGTAGAAGGATGATCCACTTGTACTTATGTCGTCAATGCTACCTACCCAATATTCATCTGTGTAGGAAACCAAAGATAGTTCATTCCCTTTTGGATACAATAGTCCAAACTCTTATGTTCCTTTGAAATATATGAATATCCTCTTCACTTCCATAACATGTGTTTCCTTTGGTGTCTCTTGAAACCTTGCAACTTGTCCTACTTCTTGCATCACATCCAGTCTAGAAAATTTCACATAGAGTAAGTTGTTGATCATTGATCTATATATTCTATGATCTATATCCTTATAATCATCATCCTTTCTTATCTTGCAATTGGTCTGCATAGGAGTGATCACGGGTTTTCAATCTTCCATTCCAAACTTCTTTAGAATTTATTTGATATACTTTCTTTGAGAGATGAAAATACCTATCATGTTAACATATCTATAATCCCCCCCAAAAAATCAACTCACTGAGCAAATACATTTCGAACTCATTTCGCATATCTCTAGAAAACTTATGACTCATCATGTCATCATCACTTTCAAAGATGATGTCATCTACATAAACTTCAATTATCAATATACTTTCTCGATCCACTTTTATGTAGAGATTGTTTTCTGCATTGTCCTCCTAAATCCTTGTTGTTGTAGATACCTGTCCAATCTTGAATACCATGCTCTAGGAGCCTATTTGAGTCCATACAATACTTTCTTCAATCTACAAACATAGTCTTCCTTTACTGATAGTAGAAATTGTTCAAGTTGTTTGATGTATACTTATTCTTCTAATTCCCCATTTAGAAAGGCTAATTTTACATCCATCTGATACACTTTGATTCTTTTGGAACAAGCATAGGCTAAGATCAATCTAATATCTTCCATCCTGAAAACTGGGGAAAAGGTCTCTTCAAAATCTATACCTTCAACATGAGTGTATCCTTTGCATACTAACCTTTCTTTGTTTCTAGTTACATGTCCATCGTCGTTTAGTTTTTTTTGGAAAACCCACTTTGTACCAATGGCGTTCTTTTTATTTGGTCTTAGAACCAATTCCCATGTGCCATTCTTCTCTATCTGATCCAATTCTTCATCCATAGCCTTGATCCAGTGTTCATCTTTTTTGGCCTCTTCAAAACTGTTTGGTTCAACTATAGATAACAATGCTAGGTGTTGTTGTTCTGGTGAAAGTATTCTTCTTCAAGTTTCAAATCTTGCATCTTTATTCCCAACAATCTATCCTGGTGGATGATTTTTCTGTACTCATCGGCTAGGTGTCTTAGGAGGTCTCTGCTACTCACATTAGATCCTCCTCGTTATCTTGCTCTTATTAACCTTTTCTTCCTTATTTTTCCTTCCATGCATCTATATTGTCAATCATTACATTGATTCTTTCCACAATTTTTTTGAGTCTTGGACTGAAGCATTTATATTCTTTTATTTGGATTGAATACCCAAATAATATGCCATTAACAACTTAGGATTCAAATTTTCCAAGCCTGCCATCTTCTCTTTTGACACAACATTTGCTTCCAAATAATATGAAACTCTTCACATTTTTTGGTATTCCTTTCCATAACGCATAGGGTGTCTTATCACTATTACTTCTGAGCATTCCTCTGTTCAGGATGTGAACTATTGTATGTATTTCTTGTGCCCAAAATATGTCACTTAACTTGGAATCTTTCAACATGATTTTTTCCATTTCTCGTATTTTTATGTTATTCCTTTCAACAACTCCATTTTGTTGAGGTGTCCTGGCTGTTGAGAACTTTCTTTTTATTCCATGTTCGCCTCAAAAATCTATGAATTACTTTGATGTAAATTCTCCTCCATTTTATGATCTCAAACACTTGATTTTCAAATGCATCTCGGTCTCAACCATCTCTTTGTATATCTTGAAGTGTTTGAATTCCTCTGACTTCTTCTTGAGAAAGAAAATTATAGTCATTCTTCTGTAGTCATCTAACAGTAGCATAAAATATTGTTCTCCATTCAATCCCTTCATTCTTGTAGGTCCACATAGGTCAGTGTGTACAATATCCAATGGTTTTGTCATGGAATACTCTTTTGATTTGAACTTGGTCCCAATTTTCTTTCCTTGTAGACAATGCTCACATAGAGTATTTGTTGGCTTTGAAATCTTGGGCATTTCTTTCACTACTTCCATTCTGTTGATTTTGACAAGGTTATCAAAGTTCATGTGACCCATTGATCTGAATTTATGCAGGAACGCAACAAAATACACAAATAACCATGAATACAAAGGTGCAATAAAAATAACACTTCATTTCATTAATATCAAAGAACTGAAATTTGTTTACAGACATAATAGAAATTAACTAGCTAGGGCGCAGGTAGCTTATCTCTGAGAAGAGATGTGGCAGCTATAGGCCTATGAAATCTGCGTTACAATGAGGCTCGAAGGCCTATATGTTATTGAGAAACAATGGAAAACCTAAACATCCACAAAACTAAGCCTAGGAGATGAAACGCCGGAATATGGGCCCTGTTGGGGTAAATTGGTGCATCAAGTTCTCGGGGTCGTAACTTTGGCATACTATCTCCGTTTGACGCATGTTATACATCGTTAGAAATATCAATCCAAGGAATACAACTTCTTATAGTGAATATCATGGACTAGAACAAACTAATATTCATTGATTGGCTGATTCCCAAAAAACATCGTTTAGGGCCTCAAAATGGCCTCGAAAGTTCAGGACCCGAAAAACAACCAAAAATAGTAAATTGTGCTACAATTAAGGAAACTGAAAAACTGAAAGAAAAAATGGTGGGGGTCCAAGTGGAATAGGCAAGTGACCACCAATATCCACTTTCCATGGTGAAGGAGTTGGCCTGCTTTGACAACTTGATATATTTGGATCCTCTACTCGTGGGTGTTTTTGATCTATGTGTCCATAATTCGATCATTTGTGGCTTGTTCCATGCGGTCTGGGTTTAAATCTGTTGGTGTGAGTTGTTCTGCAATGTCGGATGTGTCCAGTAAAGGTGGAAAGTAAGGCCAAATGCGCTCCACATTGAACACTGGGTCCAAACCAAGGAATGGTGGGATACTAAGCTCTAAGGAATTGTCCCCTACAACCTTGGTGATGGTGTATGGACCATATCGAAGTGGGAAAAGCTTGCGGTGGGGTCCAACGAGGCACTCCTTCTGTAAATGTAGCCACACTTTGTTGCCCACTTGGAAGTTGTGTTGCACCCGATGTTGATCATGTCGCTGCTTGTACTTAGCATTGGCTCTATCCAACATGTCATGAACATGTTGGTGAATGTGTTGAATGCGCTCAATGAAGTTTTTATCCTTGGAAGCTTCAAACTGGACATGAGCCAAAGCAGCCTGAGTAGCTGCAAATGGTATGGCTACATCAATGGGACATAGTGGATGGAATCCCAAGCCCACCTAAAAGGGGTTGTGGTTGGTTGAGTTGTAGAGGGCCCGGTTATAGCTATGTTTTGCATAGGGGAGGCTCTCATCCCATGTGCGTGGATGCTTTGAGTTGTACATGGNGGCCATCATTTTGGGGGGGGAAAGCTATGGACTTGGTGAGATTGGTGTCCAACATTGACTAGAGGTTGGACAAAAATGTACTGAGGAACCTGTTATCCCAATCTAATATGATAGGCTGTGGGATCCCAAAGTGTACCCAAACTCGTTCAAAGAAGAGTTTAGCATTGGCTTCTACTAGGATATTCTTCTTACAGGCTGCCATAATGGCCATCTTCGAGAATCCATCGACCAACACAAAAACACAGTCGTTTCCATGCTTAGTAGAAGGAAGGCCCTACATGTAATCCATGGAGATGGATTCCCAAGGTCGAATGGGGGTAGGAAACAAAGTATAGAGGCCTTGCTTCTTGATGGTCGGTTTTGAATTGGCACAGGCAGTGAAGGATCTAATGTACTTCCCAACATCCTGTCGAAGGTTTGGCCAATAGAAAAATTTCTGCAGTATTTCCACTATTTTCTCAACCCCGAAATGCCCAACGACCCGACTATAGTGCGCTTCCCAAATCATCTTAGCATGCTCGCTCGAAGGAACACAAAGGTGTCCCAGGCGACATAGTATTGCATCCTGGAGGTGAAAGTTTGGAACTCAGTTACCCTCCAAGACCATCTTGTATGTGTTGCCAAAATCTAGATTGCTCTTGTAGAGAAGAGGCCAATTAGAAGTCTCATTCCCACAAGAGTTGAGCACAGTGGTTATCACCACGATCGGTGGTCGACAGAGGAAATCTGCAACATTATTGGTGTTTCCCTTCTTGTACTTAATGTTCAAATGAAACTATTGCAGATATGTGGACTACTTCTGATGGCGATCGTTCTGCAACTTCCCTTGTGTCTGCATGAACTGCAGGGGTCGGTGGTCTGTGTGGATGATCTTTTCCTTCCCCAAAATGTAATGCTTCCATTGTTGGCAAGCCTGCACAATGGAATACATTTCTTTGTCATAAGTGGGATAATTTCATATTGTGTCGGACAATGTCGCACTGTGATATGCCACTAGATGTCCATGTTGAGTAAGAACTTTCCCAAGCATAGTCAGAGGCATCTATCTTGATCTCAAATGTGTTGTTGCAAGTCTGGTAATGTGAGCATTGGGGCACAACAGAGGCGATGTTTCAATTATATGAACGCCTTCTGTTGAGATTCCGACCAAAATAATTTTTCTTCGCTCCTCCCTTGGTGACTTGACTCAAGGGCCAAGTGATATGAGAGAATCCCAACACGAACCTGCGGTATAAATTAGCAAGACTAAGAAAGTTGCAAAGCTCTATTAGAGTGGTTGGGGTTGACCAAACCCAAATGAATTGGATCTTGGTTGGATCCACATGCACCCCATGCTCATCAATAATGTATCCCATATACTGAACTTGGGTCATGCCAAAATTGCACTTCTCCAAATTGGCACACAACTTGTGTTTCCGCAGTGTTTGGAGGACCTGTCGGATGTGGTGGAGGTAATCTTCCCAAGTCTGGATGAAGATTAGGATGTCATCCAAGTACACTACTACAAATGAATTAGTGAATGGCCGCAAGATGTCTTCCATCATCCTCATGAAGGTTGCGGGAGCATTCGTCAACCCGAAAGGCATGACCAACCATTCGAAAAGGCCCTCCTTGGCTTTGAAGGTAGTCTTCCATACATCATATGGTTCAATTGGTACCTAGTGATACCCGGACTTCAAGTCAATCTTGCTAAAATATTTCTCCCCTTTGAGTTTGTCCAGAAGGTCATCAATCCATGGGATCAGGTACCTATTCCGGAAAGTGATTTTGTTCAGTGCCCGATAGTCAATACAGAGTCTCCAAGTCCCATCCTTATTCTGGACCAACACGATCAGGCTTCCACAGAGCGATGAACTTGGGTGGATGTGACCTTTATGCAACAACTCATGAATCTGCCTCTTGATTTCATCGTTCTCCAGAACAGAGCGTCGATAGATCGATCCATTGGGAAGTGGCACACCTGGGTCAAATCGATAGGGTGCTTGACTCGACAGTACATAGGCACCCATGTGGGTGAGGTGATGATGTCTCGGTACTTTTGGGTATGTGTTATAGTATTTGCACGAGCAGTGTTGGGTGGGCAAGGGGGTTTGAGGGAAGTGCCCCTGAGAAAAAAAATTTTGCCTCAGGAAACGTGTCACGTGCCTCAAGAAATGTGTCATGTGCCTTAGGAAACATGTCACATATTTGAGTGGTTTTTTGGCACACGGTTTTTGTCGATGGTTTTCTATTTCCGGTTAAGGAATTGGGGTTGTGGACTAATCCAGGTCATTGGGTTAGGATTTTGGATGTTTTTGGTTCCTATATTTATATTGTATTGTAAACAATGTATCACACATGAATGAATATAGAATATGCTAGTTTTCTTGGTTTGGGTTTCCAGGGGAAAAATGTCTATGTAATGTTTGTATTTGAAATTGTATCTTTTCTGTTCTTTTACTGAATATATGTTTGCAGTAGATATTGTACAAGGTTAAAATCTACATTTGGTATTAGAGCTTTGTTGGCTTCAAGGGGACACCTTTGTGGTCAAGGGTTTGGCTCGGGACTGTGATAAGCCTTATTACAGTGGGAGATCTGCGATATTGATTTTTCAGGTGAAAATAAATGGCAAGCAATTCAAAGATGGAGATCGAGAAGTTTAATGGGAAATTTTTTTAGTTGTGGATGCTCAAGATGGAAGATCTGTTGGTGGACAGAGATCAGTGGATCGTGGTAGATCCAGGTACTGCACCTACAAGAAATTCAGCAGATGACTGGAAAAAGTTAGAATGGAAGGCAAAAAGAACAATCCGACTGTGTCTCTCTGATTCATTATTACTGAATGTGTCATAGGAAGCTACAACCAAGGATTTATGGGAAAAGTTGTATCAGTCTAAGTCCCTAGTAAATAAACTATTCCTGAGAAAGAAGTTGCATAACCTGAAGATGAGAGATGGAGACTCGGTGGCAGAGAATTTGAACGCCTTCAATACTATGGTAAGTCAGTTAGTATATGTTGAGATTAAAATTTCAGATGAAGATAAATGTATTAG
>JASDQU010099561.1:10177-20293 GCA_032191745.1 Picea mariana
TACCCCGACCTTGTTGGGGACATGCATTAAAATGACAAGGAGCAGACCACTCTGATACCACTGATCCAGATTTTATGAGTAGAACGAAATGAATACAAATTATTAAAATATTCTTAACATAGAATAACAAAGATACAATAAAACTGGTTTTCTATTCAATAAGGAAATACGCTGAAATTGTAAAATGCAACAGAAAACAAGCTTGTTGGAATTGTGGCGGCTTAACTTTGAGAAGATATGTGACAGCTGCACTCGTTCGTAAGAAGATGATTACAATGAGGCTCTAAAGGCCTTTTTACAATAAAAAGGAATGTCAAAAACCCTAGACATCCAAAAACCTAACCCTAGGAGATGAAGTGCCAAAAGTCATGTGGGCCCCGTTTGGGTAAGTTAGTACATCAACTTCTTGGGGTCATACCTTTTACATACAATCTCTATCTTGGGCGCACGATAGCCCATTGGAAAGGTCTATCCGAGGACTACACATTTTGCTACTATCTGTCAAAGGTCATTTCTAATTGTGGTGAGCCCTAAAAACGTTGTTTAGGGCCTAAAAATGGCCCCACAAGTCACGAACTCGAAAATTAGGAAAAAAACTGCCAAACTGGAAAATTGCCAAAATGAACCAGTTGGAATAGGTGGGAGGCCACTGACATCCATCTAGATCAACAACTGTCCTAACCTAGAAGGTCGTGTGATGACGTGTATGTCACGTCAATCCACGTGGAGGGTGGCTACGGTGCCATGTGGCATGGTGTAACGGTCTATAAGAAAACAAAGGGTGACATGATTTGAGTGCCATGTGTCCAAGCCGAGAGACAACGTTGGGTAGGTCCACGTGTATAACATGTAGACAATGGACTTAGGAGCATGATGGGTTCACAGAGAAGGGAAGGTGAGATGAAGGAGTCCGCCAACCTGTGAACATGACACAATTGCAAAATAATCTAGGTGTTGAGACTTTTGGATGAACTTATGAAGATGAGGTACATAATTGTACGTCCACAAGTCTGCGAGTTTGTGTAGATAGAAACATGGTTAAGTGTTGAGACTTTTCCGACTTATGAAGGGAAGAATTATTTATTCGTGAGTCCGTGAAGATGAAAAAATGGCTAAGTGTGAGACTCCTTAGATGAACTTATGAAGAAGAGGTACATAATTGTATGTCCACGAGTCCGCGTAGATGGAAAAATGGCTAAGTGTCGAGACTTGTCAAATGGACTTATGAAGGGAAGACACAAATCATGCGTCTGCGAATGAAAAATAAGCCAAGTGTTGGTGGCGGGTTCGTGAAAGGTACAAATATAGACCATGAGTTTGCAAGACTGCCACCCGTGAGTCCGTGAATATAGTAAGGTTGTTAGAAGAAACAAAAAATTTGACACGCCATCTCTTAGAAGTTAAATAGGGGATCAGATATGTTACAATTTACTATATTTCATATTCCACTTCTTGCACTTTCTTTATTGTATATCTAATGCATTTATATCCTACATTTCATTTTTCATTTCTTGTATATTTTTATTTGATATAATTTTATTTTTCACTTTGGTATGTTTAATATTTATATATTAAGTGGCATTGCAAAAACCTTTTATAGTATGATAAATTCCATTATCATTGTATTTCTAAAATTTGAACATGATTCTTCATAATGAAGACTTGGAATTTGAACATGCTTCTTCATAATTAACATCAATTTTAAATCTTAATGAAAAGCAAAAAAAGAAAATTCCAACCTAAACAATGTACATAAGAAAGCCATTATTATCATTGAAACTATTTCCAATAAAATCATGTGTTTTCTATTAATATTTAATCTTAATTCCATATATAAAATTATTATTTTATATACTAGCCATTCTCCCTAATGGTTATCATTAGGACTATCTCTAATAGAATAACCTTTAATCTTAATTATATATATAAATCATTAGGGCTATCTCTAATAGAATAACCTTTAATCTTAATTACATATATAAAGAAAATGAAAAAATAGATGTTTAGGCAATCTCGAATTGACAAAATAGGGATAAATCTGGATTTATGCTGAAACAGCAATTTCAAGCGAAAAGATCAGATAATAGGGATATCTGATTTATAGGAAGAGGGTTATCTGATTTATATTAATTGGATTTTAGGAAAGCAGGTGTAAAAGATACCATGGAGTACTCCGAGTGACATTTTTTTTTTTTGGGTAATCAATCAACATTTTGTCTGTGGGATTGGGGTTTAATTGTAGCGAGCACGAGGGATTTGGTTCAATATTACTAAGTAGTCTGCTTATGCTGGAAACCAGGGAAGATTGGATTGAAAGGAGAATGTAGTATTGTCATATCAATTTAATCACTGTGACAGTGTTGATGGGTTGGAAGCTTTCATAAGCTCTTCAGCCATGAAGTCCCTTGTGCCGTCCATTCCTTCCAACTGGTAAAATGCTGCTAAACACGCGGTACATTCTTCTCCATTTCTCAATAAGAGCTAAAAATTTTACACTCGTCTATGTGTTTTGTAGGCCTAAACATTTTTGTAGCAGCACATTGCCCGACAAAAACAGTTGTAGTTTCACTCGGCAATTATTCCCCGAATACCAGAGAGATGCCGGTTTTCGAGAACTTCATTCGCAGGCAACGTGCTCAAATAAGGAATTTCCCGGTAGAATTAGACTGAGGGAAGACCGGAGGGTTCGTAGAACAGCGGTATTCAGAGCAGTTTCGTCGGAGAGTTCCGTAGGCGGTGGGGTATCTATGTTTTCGCTGGTGGGGGACAGTTTATACAAGAGGATATCCGAGCTGGGAGACCCCAATCTCAGTGTGTTTACAGTGCTTCAACAGTGGATCAACGAGGGCAGGGGAGCCAAGAAATCGGAATTGCAGCGTATTGTTAAGGAGCTACGAAAGTATCGTAGATACAAGCACGCTTTAGAGGTTCGTGGGTTTTAATCAATTATTTTATTTATTGCTTTTTTCAGCCTTAGGATTTTCAGGGCTAAAAAAGGTTTAATTTTGTGGTTCTCGAGGATAAACCATTAATTTTTTCTGAAAAAATGATGATTGTTTTGAGTTTTTCAAGACTATGTTTAGGGTTTCGAAGTAAAAGGTATCCAGGGATATCTGGGGAAATGGCCTTAGAATGAGAAACTTCATAATTAAAAAAAGGGTTTTCTGTCTGTGTATTATTTGGTGCATTTAATGCTGGGATTACTTCTTTGATTTTTGGTAAAGAAAAATATGGGAAATGGCCTTAGAATGAGAAACTTCTTAATGAAAAAAAGGATTTTCTGTCTGTGTATTATTTGGTGCATTTAATGCTGGGATTACGTGTATTATTTGGTGCATTTAATGAGGTTCAAGACAGTCAGAACCTCCTTTGGAAACAAGTATACTTGGCAGCACTACCAAGTAAATTTGTTGAATACCTGAAAATCCAGGAAGTGTTTAAGCTCCCCTACGAGATGTATACTTGGGGAGAAATCTACTCCCTAATTACTAAGGCTCTAATCGGACTTTGCACCAGTATGAAAGTCCAAAATTCTGTATCAAAGTCCACTTATCTCCCTGATTAGAAGTCTATTTGTGAAAAATATGGCTTATATATTTCAAATCCAGTTAGAAAACGAAAGAAAAAGAAAAAGGAATCCAAAGAGGAAAAAGGGAGAAAACCTAGATACAGATATAGATATCAGCCTAGAACACATTACTATGAGCCTGAGGACATCAAACTAAAAACTCATACTCATCAGGCCAAGCAACAAGCTCGTTGCTGGATTTGTGGAAAATCAGGGCACTTGGTTTACAACTGTCCAGAAAACACAACCTCTAGAAAGTCCAAAGGGAAATTTTCAGAACAAAAGGCAAAAGAAGCCCAAGAGCAAAAACAGTTGGCCCTGAGGACACATTGTAATAGATGTGGGGGAAATAATCATGAAACAAACCAGTGCCCCTACCATCCTTTTCCTAAAAG
Source organism: Picea mariana (assembly GCA_032191745.1). NCBI lineage: Eukaryota > Viridiplantae > Streptophyta > Pinopsida > Pinales > Pinaceae > Picea > Picea mariana. The sequence continues at coordinate 14,141 of JASDQU010099561.1, forward strand.
AGAAGAAGTTCATCTTCTTCAGGAAGGATGCTGTTCAAACTCTGATAGTACTTTTGAGTTTCAATACAACTCAGAAGAAGAAATCTTAATTAATCAGGATTGCAATTGTAGAAACCCAAATTTCTGCTCTTGTAAAAGCAGTACAGACAGTTTTGACTCTGAAATAGAGCCAGAAATTCAGCATAAACTCAAAGTCTGTATGTTTCATAATACAGGAGATCAAGAAGCACAGATGCTAGCCCAGATCAAAGCCTTGCCGGAAGGTGACATGAAAAAATCTCTTCTTGATACTTTTGTAAAAATAGTAAAGTCTGAACAAAGGAACAAAGTTGCTGAGCTACTTAAAAGAGAACCTTTGTTTATTGATGCTTCTTTTGACAAAAATACAAAGACCTTCATTAAGTTTAACAGAGAAACAAAATTACAGAACACCTCTGTAACTGATTTAGCCAAAGAGGTGCTTTTATTAAGGAAGGAGATCTCTGGATTCAAAGAAAAAATGAAGAAAATGGAGGAAGAAGCTGAATATAGCTTTAAAATTGATTCTTGGGCCAGACAAGAAATCAAAGAATTGAAAGAAAGGTTGGATTCTATTCCTCCACCATTAGAAGATGCTCCTTTTGAAAGCCCAAAGTCAACAATACAAGGGCAAACAATAGCCCAAATGCAAGGACTCACAGGAATGAAAATTATGGCTATCAGATACCAGAAATATTATGTCAAAGTTAAATTAGAGATAAACAATGAAGTGTTCATGTTGACTGCACTCTTAGACACTGGATCTGATATGAATTTGATAAATAAGGATTTAATTCCTGCTAAATACTGGCTTCCTAGCTGCGGTTCTGCCGTTGGACTAGGAAATGTACATACTAACTTCAATTTTGAGATTCCTAAAGGCATCCTGTTGTTTGAAGAATATGCTTTAGGAATGAAATATCTTATTTCTGAGTTACCAGTAGACTGCATTCTTGGCACTCCTTTTCTGTCTACAGTCGAACCCCATGGATCTTGCAAATGCTCCTCAGGAGAACCAGGGTATTTTATTACTCTCCCAAGTATTGAAGACTATCCTCCCAAAAGAATAGAGTTACCATTTATTTCAGAATCTCATGCTCAGCTTGCCTATTGTAAGAAAAACATGGTAATTATAAATGCATGGGATGATCAGAGGAATAGTCCAGTCACCCATTATCTTGATGATAATACCCCATGGGAACTATACAAAGAACATTGGATACCAAGTTGGCACTTGAGGTCATTTGAAGGAGTTGAGTTTGGGTTACCAGGATTTTCAAGGAATACTAGTATTCATGTAATCCCTCCTCAACACATAATTGGCGGAATACATCATGCTTCAACAATTGCATCCAAACAAAAGCTGGTAGAAATGGGCGACCTTAGCAGGATCAGGGCTGCAAACAGAGAATGGTTTGACCAGCAAACCCAAACATGGGAAGAAACTCCTGCATGGAATTTCTTCCAAATCAATCAAATGAGAACTCTCCAGTCTTGGCCAAACCAAGACCCTGATGAAAGACTGTTCAATATAAATTATGAGCAGTACAAAGCAATGTGGTACAATATCTGTCTCTGGACAGACAGATACAAGTATTATTATTGTATGATTAAATTTGCTGTATCCTTTACTCTTTTTCCTGAACCTGACTGGCTAACAGATTGGTGGCTAAAGTTTGGGCTAAATCCAATTGGAATAGATCCAGAAGTAACAGAAGTAGCTCGAATGTTCTTATTTCCGAATCAGAACTTACAAAACATTAGTGATCTTTATTCCGAAGAAGAATATAAGATGCTGTTCATAAGGGAAAAACATCCATGGATTATTAGAACCAAATACGTACTTGAACAAGAGGAGGAAAGCAATGAAGACCCAACACTATACAGAGAAATATACACTCAACACTGGGATCTCTACAGATTTCGTCACTTCCATGATCAACCAATGGAATAATTGCTAGCTACACGGTTTCCGTGGGTTGATGTGACCAACTCCACAGTGTAATCATAAGAATTCATGTCTTAATGGCCGACAGTGGCGCCATTCGGGTTCCGTGGGTTACGGTATTAAAACTCCACTTTGTAATTATTGTCCTTATATAATAATGAGAATCTTGGAAACTCAGAGCACTTCTCCGACTTTTGGTGCGGTTTGACCCACATTTCCAAGATGCTCTACTTTATGTCATATCAGTTTATCTATCTGTCAGGGAATCTTGCATGACTACCCTGTCAAATCTACTATTCTATTTACTTTCGGTGGATATGAAAATAAATCCAAGATTTGGTCGGGGAATCATACACGATCACCACCACCAAATCATAAAAGTAAAGATTCAGTGGCAGACACATGGGGCCACTTGTCCATTCGAGTCTTTGCTTCATGATGACTCTTCCTTCACAAATTTGTATAAAGGAAGGATGAGAGCTCATTCTTAGGCATTCACATTTGAGTCTGTCAGTCCGAGTCTCTAAGCTTCCCTTCTGTCTGAAGCTTTGCGTCTTTCTCTAAGTCCAGAGTCTGTAATTAAGTTTGGTAAGCTAAGAGCATTCTGCTCTCTGTCTGTGCATCTGACACAAAGCTTGTAATACCCGTGGATTATGCTTTGATTTAATATAATACAAGTCTTCCGCTTATATGTGTTTATCTCTGAAGTTTTGCTCATTGTCTCTGTAACATGCGCACATTATGATCTCGCTTATTTGCCTATATTTGCAATCGATGTTCCTTGGTACTGTCTGATATAGTTCACTCATCCAGATAATAAGGTTCACTGGTAGTTTGGTATAAAGCGACGATCGAGCACTGGTAGTAAGTCCCGCAAAGGCAGAGGGCCGCTAAAGGGCAGTTGTAGGTGCGGAGGGTCGTGGAAAACCGGCTATAGGGTTCACATAAAACTGCAAAAGCCTGGTGGACTCCAGGTGGTGGGGTTCATAGTTCGGACAAAGTAAAGCGGTTAACCCGACGATATTGGTTTTGTCGAGAGTAGCAGAAATCAGAAGACCAGATGGTGAGAGGAGATTGCGCATGAGACGAGAGTTCGATCAGTCAAGCTTCATATCTCTGACAGAGGAGGCCTCTGACAAGCTGTTCGTGGAGATCAGTTTACAAATGGTATCAGAGCCATGATCTTCCTTTTCTCCCGGGTATGATATCAGACTCTTCGATCTGATAAAGCTAGTCGCTCTATATATAAGTCTGTGTTGATTATTGTGTGAATATTCTGTAATAGAGAATACTAGTTTCTGCCTGAGCAGTCGGCTAGGAGCCTATCTGACCTTCTCTCTCTCTGGAGCAGAGGACTAAGATTAAACGCCCTGCTTTTCTGTGCAGAAATAGTAAAATCTACTACTATGAATTCTTCTGTTGTTTATCAGTCTGTGTATAACACTGTAGGCAGTATTACTTCTACTTCTGAACCTGCTTTCTGTTTAATGATTCATTACATGCCTACCATAGAGACATTAGATCCTAGAATCCAAGACATATATAAGGGTATGAGACCTCCTGGTACTCTAAGATACGGGTTAGGGTACATAGAACAGTGTGATAAAGTTATACCAGACTGCAGATTTACTAATCCCTTACCCAATGACATTTCGAGACCCTCTATAGAAGAAATGCACAAATTTCACACAGTCATGAAAGGATGCCAGAAGGGATCCATTAATGAAGAATGGATCAAAAAGATGTTGAATTGGGATTTATTCACAAATCCCGAAACAAATGAGTTCAATACAGCCATGTCAGACTCTGAAAAATTTAGACTATTTGAAGACTGGCAACAGTATATATCTGACAACAACTTGTGGATTTCCTTCTTTGAATGGAGGAAATTGAATCAAAAAGCTGTAGTACAAATGATGGGAGAACCCTCTAAGCCTTCTCCTAAACATAAGTGGAAAAGTATTGATGGAAATATTGTCGAATCTAACTCAACTTTTCCACCCTTTAAAGGGATTGTCTTAGAAGACAATAGTAAACAAGTCAAGGCAATACCCCTGTTGCTCTCTGAAGAGGCCATCCAACTATCAGGAATTGACAAAAGAGTCCAGTCAGTCTCTGAACAAATAAACTGGACAAACACTGCTTTGAGAGGTATGGCCACCCACACCTTCGTGACCAATGACTATGCTTGAAAAAGCCAAATTGTAGATCTACAAGTATCTACAAATACTATTGTATAGTCTGTTGATCAAATCCAAGACAAAGTCACAGAAGTAAAAGAAAAAATGGACTCTGCCCTGACTGAAATCTCCTATAGATCCAGAGAGTCCACAAGAAACCATGAAGAAATGATGGAAGGATTAGGACATGCTTTCTCTAATATGGGAAAGACTTTGACAGAAATAAGACAGAAGGATAGCCATACAGATAAGCCTATCCCTGACTTGTTTATCCTTCCAAGTTCACAAATTTCTATACTGTCTCTTGTATATAAACCTTCTGAGACAGTAATCCTGAAAAAATTTCCACATCATTTCCCCGAAGAAGAAAAACCAGAATCTTCTTCAAAAGATCGCCATTCTCTAGTAACCCTCCGAAATCCTGCTTATGAGAATCTCCCACACCACTCCACTAGACCTCCAGCCCCTGACTTAATTGGGAAGGGAAAACTGCCAGATACACAAACGTTTGCTGAAGACTGGTTCCAAGAATGGAACATTGACAGTTTGTCCATAGCACAGATTAGACAACTAATTGATAGGATGTATGTCTCCTATAAGATTATGTGTATGAAAGGAAAAACAGAGGTTGAGGCATGCAAAACTATTATCCAGTGTTTTACAGGCACTCTCAGCAAATGGTGGGAAGTAATTTCTTCCCCTATAATGATCACTAAAATGGAGGTTGAAATTCTTAGAGATGAACATGGAGATATTGTGTATCATATTGATGGGTCTCCCCAGAACAATATGATTGGTGCTCTTACTACTGCAATACTTGAGCATTGGTGTGGAACAGAAGCTGAAATTGCAGACAAACATGAGATAATTCTCATGAATATAAAATCATGTGGGAAAGGAATGTCAGAGCACAATCTCCAGATTGAACATCAGAAATTTCATATTCTGATTAATTTAAAAATACAAGGGATGCCTTTCAAGTTAAAAGCATTAATAGATACAGGATCAGACTTGAATATGTTACACAAGGATATTATTCCTGTATCCTTATGGCAAAAGACTCAAGCTTTAGTTGTTGGATTAGGAAATATTCCTAATGACATTTCATTTCAGATTCCAGAAGCAGTTCTTTGCTTTCAGGATTATTGTTTACAGTTAAGGTTTCTCCTAGCAGACATTCCCATTGCCTGCATTCTGGGTACTCCTTTTTTTGCTGCAGTAGCACCACATGGGTCAACAATGGTGACTCCAGACAAACCAGGATACTTTATTAGTATTCCTTCTTCAAAAGGGAAAGTAAAGGATTTTTATTTTTATATAGCTCCCATAACAGAGATATGGAGTACACCACTAAACTTTACATTCCATACGGATAGTCCAAAATCAACGCTTTCTAAATAAAAATGCCCTTCTGATGGGAACCAGATAGCCTCAGACCGAAAACTGGATATATAAATAAAAGGCCACAATATTAAACTGACACCCCATTGGGAAATTACAACCATACGCAGAAAGCATAATAGAAATGACACTACCTGGACAAAGATGCTGCATAAATCTAAACAATGGAGGCTCGAGGGTGTTTCTTCTTTACAGGGCCCGAGGGCAACTTTTCTTCCACAAAAACCAGGCCCTTGTTCTTTGCTACGATGTCCACTAGGTACTCCAGGCAGTTTTGAATGTTTTGCTAGAGAGCTTCATCCCTCTGCCTACCTATATCCACTTGTTGTGCTCTCAACAACCCCCCTAAGCTTGAGCAAAACCTGGGGACCCCCTTTTCATTTTCTTTATTTTTTTGGATTTATATTGATCTTATCTCCTCATTGCCTTGCAGCCTAGTTTCTTTCCATTTTTATTGAATTGGCTTACTTTTCAATTTTCGCTACGATTTCCCAAATCGGTGCTCTTTCCTCATCTTTTTCTTTTGTCTTTAGTTCGATGTCTTTTTCTTTTGATTGAAGTTTTTTTTGTTCGTACTCTTTCATTTTTCTTTTCTTCTTTATCTTT
>JASDQU010099561.1:20343-31473 GCA_032191745.1 Picea mariana
GTTCCGTAGGCGGTGGGGTATCTATGTTTTCGCTGGTGGGGGACAGTTTATACAAGAGGATATCCGAGCTGGGAGACCCCAATCTCAGTGTGTTTACAGTGCTTCAACAGTGGATCAACGAGGGCAGGGGAGCCAAGAAATCGGAATTGCAGCGTATTGTTAAGGAGCTACGAAATTATCGTAGATACAAGCACGCTTTAGAGGTTCGTGGGTTTTAATCAATTATTTTATTTGTTGCTTTTTTCAGCCTTAGGATTTTCAGGGCTAAAAAAGGTTTCAATTTTGTGGTTCTCGAGGATAGACTATTAATTTTTTCTGAAAAAATGATGATTGTTTTGAGTTTTACAAGACTATGTTTAGGGTTTCGAAGTAAAAGGTATCCAGGGATATCTGGGGAAATGGCCTTAGAATGAGAAACTTCATAATTAAAAAAAGGGTTTTCTGTCTGTGTATTATTTGGTGCATTTAATGCTGGGGTTACTTCTTTGATTTTTGGTAAAGAAAAATATGGGATTACTTTTTTTTTGGATTTATATTGATCTTATCTCCTCATTACCTTGCAGCCTAGTTTCTTTCCATTTTTATTGAATTGGCTTACTTTTCAAATTTTGCTACGATTTCCCAAATCGGTGCTCTTTCCTCATCTTTTTCTTTTGTCTTTAGTTCGATGTCCTTTTCTTTTGATTGAAGTTTCTTTTGTTCGCACTCTTTCATTTTTCTTTTCTTCTTTATCTTTCTTATTCTAACTTCTCCCCTTTGATTCCCAGGTCAGGCCCGATTTTCAAATCGAGCCCCCCTTTCTATTTTGTTTGTGTTATCTTTGCCCGATTTCAAAGTCATGCCTGACTTCAATACCGGGCCCCCTCTTTTCTTCATTCGAATGGTTCTTCCTAGTTGAATCACAAGTCTTTTATCCTTGAATTTGCTTTCTTCGATTTTCCAAATCGGGCTCTCTCTTTACCTTCTTGTACCAAGCCTTTTCTTTATTTGGAGATCTACCCCGATTTCCAGATCAACTCTGATATCCAAATCAAACCCTCTCGTCATGGTTCAAATTGGATGAATTTTTTATTTTGTTCGATGTTTTATTTTGTTTAGTTTTATATTCTTTTCGAGCTTTAAACTTTACCTTCGAAAGCCATATTCTTCAATCGGTCCAAAGCCTTTGAATCAGGCCCTCTCTGTTGAGAAATGTAGCTTGAGCAGGAACTTCTTGTACAAGTTTGGTGTGAATGTGCAGGAAGTGATTCAAGACATTTATTTGGTGACCACATTGGAAAGGTGATCACTAATTCCATTTTGTAATTTCATTTAGAAAAAAGTGTAAGTTTAATTTTTTGAAGTCAACTAGTCTTAGGAATCTAAATGAACTGTTCTAGAAGTTCTAGAACATTAGTGATTTAGATTAGGATTTAATCTTAGCCATACATCTCATGATTGAGATAGGTGGTAGTTAGAACTTAGGATTGAGGAGATTAGTTATCTCTTTCAAAGATTAAATTGGACAAGATAGGAGATATCTCACACACATGAGAAGAGAGAAAAGGGGGTGAAGGAAGGAAGAGTGCATCAGAAAGAAGAGAAGCAGATATGCTAAAGGGATTAGCAGGCGATACGGGTCGTACCAATGTTGTAGTTGCCCTTTTCACATGCATAGGTTGTACAACCTCAGATATAGGTGATTTAGTGACCGTACAGTTGCTGGTTTTAAGCAGGTTGCAGAGGTCACCTTGTAAGCTTTGATCAAAGGAATGAAAAGTTGATTCGAAGGAGAAATCCTTGTGTATGTGTTTTATTCTTTCACTATTCATTTTTTTAGCTATTGTGTGATTGATGTAATGTTTAGAAAATTAATTTTCAGCTATTAAATAAACCTGTTTTGAGTTAATAAGAGAACATTAGGACAACAATCATCTAGGCTGGAAAATTTACATGGTATTAGAGCTATTACTCTAATTGAGATTCTCATAGATTTAAGTGGTAAATCAATTGCTAGAAAGAAGGACTAGTAGTTAGAGGGTTTCATTCCTTTAAGGACTAATTTTCATATCTTGTATTTGTGCATTAGATCGCAAAGATGGCTTCAGGTAGCCTTAGATTCGAGGATAGACTAGATGGTGCCTCAAATTTCCTGTCATGGGAAGGTGAGGGGTACACTCTTATTAGAAGAGAGATCTCTGGGATATTGTCAAGGATGTTGTGCCTTCACCTACAAATCTGCAACAGTGGGTAGCTCACAAGAAGAAGGAAGTGAAGGCCAAGCGAATGATCATGGATAACATAAAGGATCATTTGATCCCTCATATATTTGAGAAGAAGATGGCAAAGGAAATGTTTGATGCTTTGTGTTGATTTCTAGACCCAACACCCGACAGTTAATTCCAAACAAATTACTTTTAATTTATTGAATAACAACACAACTGAGTTTTTAATGAAACATTGTAGTGGAAGCATAAAAACTTGAAACCAAACACATTGCACACGAGATTTCTGGGTAAATTACCCCTAGAAAAACCCCGAAGGGAAAACGAGTTATGAGTTGATTTTATTAAATAAAATCTTTGGCTCTCGTCTTGGGATAATGGCCCACTCGAGGAATCATACAAAATAACAAATAACATAGCCTACCTGGCTGCTATCTCCCTTGCCACCCCTTTGCTCCTTTCCTCGAACCCTGCCCACTCAAACTTGGATGAAATGCCCTTCTCACTCAATCAATGAGATATCACTCACTCAATCTGTGTGTTTCATCCTCTCACTTAGGTTGCCTTTTATAATGTTGAGTTAACCCTAAATCGAAAATCCTAGATCATCTCCAAAGTGATCAAAGGCTAAGATTAGATCTCACCTTCACTTTAGATCTAATGGCTAGGATTTAATTAACTCACTTAAGTTACTAATGTCAAAAACCTAGGCATTTAACTTAATTAAACTCACATTAATTTTAAAAGGTCATTCACTTTAATAATTAACTTATAAAGTGAAACTCCTAAGTTCTAAGAGGTATTAGTGACGACTTCTACATGTTAGACACCAAGCCAATATGGAAGTACCTGTCTGGTGCTAAATACATTAACACTTCCTTTTAGCGAGGATGGTACTTCTACCACCCGAAGGTGGGCCTGTCTTCGCTACCAAATCTGCTACCATGGCTGCTCTCCAATCCACCTGATTGGTTGTTCCCTTTGAACAAAAATCTATCCCTACCATCTCGTTTGGACCCTTCTTTGAAGACTTGCTGCCTTTGAACATGCTCCTAATAGCCTCCTGCTCTTGAGCATCCTGCATGGTCATCTTGTACTTTGACTCCTCCTTAATAGACTTGGAAGGTTGTTCCTTTCCACTCGAACCTGAAGGTTGACTCCCTCTGAGCTGCTCAACCTTCAGCGCTACCTGCTCCTTGATCTCTGCCACTCTGTTGTTTTCCGTTGCTCGCATAGGCTGTCCCTTCAGCCTATACAAGTTGCTCTCTCTAAATTCGAGAGCAGGTGCTGTGTTTGAGCTAGATCCTCTGGGCTTGATCAACGCCTGTCCATTGTGGAATAGTATGTCAAAGCCCTTCTTCTCAATCACTGACACTGAGAGCACACTCCTCCCGAGTTCTGACAACTGACAACCATAGCACATTCATCACTCTCAACACGCTGCTTGACTCCTTTTGGAATGGCACTATCCCGGATCCCTTTACTACATGCTTGATGTGCACACCAAGTTCCACATACATATCTGACTCTGACTTTGTGAAGCTCTCGTACAACTCTCGTCCTCTTGTCATATGACATGTGGCTCCGCTATCTAGTAGACATACACCAACTGATATGGTGCCTGAGGAAAGATGGTAAACAAGTAAGAATTCATTCTCAAACTTCTTGGCAAACTCATCCACTTGAGCCTTTGTCGACGCAGCTACCTTTGGTTGCGTCTCGTTTCCACCCTTCTTCTTGTGCAGACATTAACTTGCATAATGCCCAAACTTGTGACATGCAAAGCACTTGGCTTTGCTCATGTCTTTCTTCTTGCCGTCTTGCGAGGTAGAATCTCCACTGGCAGTCTTCTTGAACTTACCCTTCTTTGCCTGGTTGGCAAGAGCAAGGTTCTCATCATCATTCTTGTGCCGACCTCCATTCAGTTCTTCATCCCGAAGTTCTTCCTAAACGAAAGTCATCCCACACCTTGTCCAATTAGGGAGCTTCTCACATGCCACGATCCCTTTGATGAACAATGTCCACTCCTTTGCGAAGCCTTTCAGTGTCGTCCTCACCAATTCTAAATCATCCATTGTCTCTGTGATTGCAGCCAATTCATCTCGAACCTGTCGAATCCAGGTGAGATAGGTTGTCACCGTGTTTGATCCTGTCATCTTTGTGTCTCTCAGCACCATTTTGCGATTCTTGTTTTTATTCTGAAATAAACCCTTCAGAGCCTCCCACATGTCCCTAGCAATGTTCTTTCGAGATAAATGAGGGATCAATTGATCCTTTACTCCATCTAGAATTATGCACCTAGCTTTCACATCCTTCTGATTATGGATGACCAGTTGAGCCAAATCTGTTGGAGAAGTGATCTAGCAAATGTCCAGATCTCGTTCTCCGTCAACACCAACATGATTCTTTCCTTCCAAAGACTATAGTTGGAAACCCCATCCAACCTATCCTCAAATCGCAATCCAGTTTCCATCTCCAAGATCTGATCTTAACCCAAAAAAACACACCACTGAAGTTTTTTCTAGCTATCCGGATCCTCGCTCGGGACCCATTATCCGCTGCCTGGACCTGTTGCCTGAATTTTGCTTCCCACTGCCTGGACTCTGCTACTTGCTACCCAGACCGGTTGCCCACTGCTCGGACCCTTGCCCAAAGCTGCTCAGGGCTCTTGTGGTCTTGGTTAATTGTTGCCTGGGACCTTCCGGGTTGCCCGAGCCCTCCTGGGCTGCCCAACAACTCTACTGACCTATTTTTTTGCTAGCTGCCTTACTGGCGACCTGGCTGCTATGTTGGTTGTCTCTGCGACGACTTGTCTGGCTAGGCAGTGGCCCCGCCGGTGTCTGGCTATGGCCGACAACTTCTTGCGGCCTGGTTGGCGATTACTGGTCGATGACTCTACTAGCTGCGGCCCCAGTGGTAGTTGTGGTCGACCGACTATGCTGGTGGTTGGGCCCCACTAGTAGATGCTGGCTACTTCTTGGCCCACTTCAGCGGCTCCTCTCTGTCGGCGACACACACCACGATCACACAGCTCCACGGGCTACCTCCTACTGCCTACCTTTGCCACTTCACCATTGTTGTTCCCCTTTTGAGCTTATGCGCGGTCTCACTCAACACTCCAATAGCTCCTACTACCACACGAGCTCCGCGTCCTTAGTCATTGGTTGTCTTGTAGCCCATGTTGCTGTATTTTGCCACCACTGCCGACTTTTCTTTTGCCGATTGCTTCAATAAATAGTGGCTACTCTAGCAGCCCGACCACCCTTTATCAGCTCTGTGCCCTCTTGCTCACAGCCACAGCCTAATCTCAGCCGCTCATCGTACAAGCCTCCTCTCTGCACGGCCGATTTCACTTCTATGCTTAGTCTACTGTCAGATCGCGACCTTTTTGCAGCTCGTATGTTGTACAACTACTGTATGGTGGTGGTTGTACGATGGTTGTGCCGTACCCTCTCTCCTTTTTTCCCGCAGCCTGCACCCAACACCCAACACACAATAGTTGATTCCAAACAAATTACTCTTAATTTATTGAATAACAACACAACTAAGTTTTTAACAAAACATTACAGTAGAAGCATAACAAATGGAAACCAAACACATTTCACTTGAGATTTCTGGGTAAATTACCCCTAGAAAAACCCCTAAGGGAAAACCAGTTCTGAGTTGAATTTATTAAATAAAATCTTGGGCTCCCGTGTTGGAATAATGGCCCACATGAGGAATCATACAAAACAACAAATAGCCTAGCCTACCCAACTGCTATCTCCCTTGCTGCCCCTTTGCTCCTTTCCTCGAACCATGCCCAATCAGACTTGGACGAAATGTCCTTCTCAACCAATCAATGAGATATCACTCACTCAATCTGTGTGTGTCTCATCCTCTCACTTAGGCTGCCTTTTATAATGTTGAGTTAACCCTAAATCCAAAACCCTAGATCATCTCCAAAGTGATCAAAGGTTGAGATTAGATCTCACCTTCACTTTAGATCTAATGTCTAGGATTTAATTCACTTAAGTTACTAATGCCAAAAACTTAGGCATTTACTTTAATTAAAATCACATTAATTCTAAAATGTTATTCACTTTAATAATTAACTTATAAAGTGAAACTCCTAAGTTTTGAGAGGTATTAGTGACGACTTCCAAATGCTAGAGACCAAGCCAATGTGGAAGTTCCTGTCCGATGCTAAATACATCAACACCCTGGTTAGCCTTCACTAGAATGAGAACATAAGGAGGGAGATGATATCGTGAAACAATTTTAGATCCATAGAGATGACCAGATCAAATTCAGTCACTAGTCACCTTATGAAGGTCACACAGATTTGTGATCAACTTGTGGTAGTTGGGGAGAAAGTTGCAGATGCAGAGCTAGTGAACATGGTAGTAAATGGATTCCCAACTTCATGGGAACCGTTTGTCAAAGGTATTTTTTCTTGTGAGAACCTTCCTAACTTTGAAAGGCTATGGGATGACTGTATCCATGAGGAGACTCAGATGGAATCAAAGGCCAACAAGAAGGGTGGTGACGAGAACCTAGCCCTATTTGGTCAACCAAATAAGGGTAGAGGTAAAGGACCCAACAAGGGTAAGGGAAAGAGTGAAGAGTCAACCTTACAGCCAAGAAAGGACTCGAGAAAAATCAAGTGCTTTATTTGTCATAAGCACAACCATTATGCATCATAGTGTCCAGATAATAAGAAGGATAAAGGGAAATTTGTTGAAATTAGGGCAGCTGCAAGAGCCATTCTCCTGGAGGATGGCATAAGACCCTAGTTGAGGACTAGGGCCCCCAACACTCTCCTAGGGTTTCTTGGTATGAGACCAAGCAATGAGAGCCATGGCAAAAGAACCTAGTGAGGGCCCCCAGTATATGACTAGGGTTCTTGGTCTTGGACCAAGCAGTAAGTCCCTAGATGTGTTCTAGGGCCCCTGGACGTGTTCCAGGGAATCCTTGCTCGATGCTTGGATTGATCCTTGGATGTGTTCCTTGGTGGTTGATATAAGTCCCTAGATGTGTTCTAGGGCCCTTGGATGTGTTTCAGGGAAACCTTGCTTAATGCATGGGTTGATCCTTGGTCTTGTACCTTGGTGGATAAGACCTTAGATGTTTTCTAGGGCCCCTAAATGTGTTCTAGGGCAACCTGGTCTTTGACCAGGTAGATCTTGGTGAAATACCAAGATGTATTGATGTGTGATCCTTTTCCCCTCTCCCGTGATGGTCCATGAGACCTAAGAGTGCCTATGAAGATGCACATTCCCACATTGTTGATGTACCCTCTTATGCAGTGATGATAAAGTTTATAAGTCATTATGAGACTCATGTGGACATGTTTTGCCATTATGGACCCCCCTTGACTTTGTCTTAAAAGGTTCCCCCTTGTTGTCTTGCTTTCCCTCTTGTTTTATGTGATTGGGTTTTTTACAATTTACATTGATATTAATTGACATTTAATTAATATTTATATTAATTAATTGTCAATATTTAATTATTTATATGAGCCCTAACCCCTCTCCCTAACTATAAAAAGAACCCTACACTCTAGCATTTCATTACACACACTCACTCTCACTCTCCCTTTGCTGCAGCTAGCTTAGTTACTCTCTCCTTGTGTGGTGCGGCCTCTCCTTTTGGTGTATCAGTTTCGGATCTAAGTTATTTGCTTGGTCTTGGTGTCGGCTGGGAGCTTCATCTTCTATCTGTTGGTGTATGAAGTGCTGTTGGTGGCTCCTTTGGCTGTTGGACCTGTGTATTTGAGTTGAGGTGCCTCCTTTGGCTGTCGGACATGTCCTCAAGAGCCACAAACTTGAGTACAGGTGCCGCGATCCCTTTTCTGAGCTGCCAGTTTGTTGTGTGAGGGCCGCGACCTCTTCTCTAGGCTGTCGCTAGGGCTGTTAGGGCTCCTGTGGGGTTCTACCACTTGCTGTCTCTTGTATTGGGGTTTATCCCTGTGTTTTCTGTGGAGGGTATTGCTAGTTCATCTTTGGAAGTCGTGCTGTATTTGCTGCTGCTGTCTCAGGCATCCTTTTTGTGGTCTATTTCTTGGCAAACTGTCCCTCAGTCCATATTTACAGAGATCAAACCCTAGAGGTTTGATCCATGAACCTAAACTAATTTTTTGAGCATATACAAGAGGTCTACATCCACACGTGACAGGTACATCTTTGATCAAGAGGTAAGCTAAAGGTTTGTTTTTTACACTCAAAAAATTTGTTTGTATTCAGATCTGTTTATATCATTTCTCATATATGCTGATCTAGTAAACAGAAATTTAAAAGCATTTTGTTTTTCAATTTTTTCCCTAATTCTATCATGGTTTCAGAGCTTAGGGTGTGAAAAGAGTTCAAGAATTGCAGACTTGAGCCTGCGTAGATCCACTTCTTAGGGGTTGTTTTGCAGATAAACAATAAATTCATTTCATAAACTGATCCAGAACTTAGCATGGCCTCATCTTTAGTCAAGGCAGAAGATAGGCTTGAAGGGGCCTCCAATTTCAATGCTTGGAAGTCTAGGATACTCAACATACTAGAAGAGGGTGACTTGGATGAGCTGGTTACCAGGGTTATAAAAGAATCCACTTCAAATACTGGCAGGACAGCATACAAGAAGAGACAGGCCAAAGCTAAAAGAGTTATTTTTGACTCAGTTAAGGACAACATAATGCCCACCATTAGTCGTCTAAGGACTGCCAAAGAATGCTTTGATGCCCTAGCAAATCTCTATGAAAAGAAGGCTCCAACTCAGAAGAGAATATTGAAGAAACAACTACGTACACTAAGGATGGGAAAGAATGAAACCATCATTGTTTTCTTCTCCAAGATTGCTCAAACCAGAGATCAACTTACAACAATTGGAGTTGTTGTGGATGATGATGACCTTATACAAACTGCAGTTGATGGACTCTTTGAGTCATGGGGAATCTTTCTTGCTTCAGTCAATGAAAGATAAGCTCAACCATAACTTCGAAAGATTATGGCATGATTGCTTAGAAGAAGAAGGAAGACTCAAAAGTAGAAATGAGCACTCAACTGTAAGAGATCATGCCCTTTCAGCTAAAGCCAAGAGATGGAAGAAGTTTCCTCAACCTAAAGGCAAAGGTAAGAAACCTCAAGGTAAGCTATCTCATCTTTATCCTCATTTATCTAAAGTAAGATGTTTTAACTGCAATAAGCTAGGACATTATGCAAAAGATTGCAGGAACCCTCCCTCTCAGCAGAGAAGAAAAGGTAAGTTCCATGCCTTAGTTGCCACTGAAGAAGTAGAGTCTCAACAGGAACCTCAAAGAAGAAGAACCAGGGCTGCCACCAAAGAGCAAGAACAACACCAAGAATATTATCTCATCTCAGCCCTCTCTCGCACTATAACCAAGTTGGAGGATGTTTGGTTAATGGACAATAGTGCCTCCAAACACATGAGAGGCTTCAAACAAAATCTTGTAAACTATCGGGATAAGAAGTTCAATGTGAAGGTAGAACTGGATGATGTTGACACATATGACATAAAAGGGTTTGGATCTGTTTCATTTTAGCTTCAATGAGGTAATGTATTTCAAATTGATGAAATTCTTTAGGTTCCTGGTTTAAAGAAAAATCTCATCTCGGTTGCAGTTTAGAAAGCAAAGGATACTCAATAGCCTTTACCAAAGGGAAGGTTCTCATGTGGCCCTCAACTGGAGATTTGAGCTCTGCCATGACTATCGGAACTTGTAAGAGTGGACTTTACAAAATCACAGGTCAAGTTGTTCAAGCATTAGCTCACGAGATGATAAACCCCTGCGAGCTCTGGCACAAAAGGCTTGGACATCTCAACTACAAAGCACTCCCAGGTTTGGAAAAGATGGTAACAGGTATGCCAGTGTTTTCATTTGAGTATGATAGTGTTTGTAGAGGCTGTGCTCTCGGTAAGAATACAAAGAAAGCTTACCCTCACAACAATAGAAAAACTAATGGCATTTTAGATCTTATTCATTCTGATCTTTGTGGACCTATGACTGCTCCGTCTATGAATGATTGTCTTTACTATATCATTTTTATTAATGGTTGTTCTCGTAAAACTTGGATTTATTTTTGGAAGACTAAAGATGAATCTTTCAGCAGATTTCAAGATTTCAAGAATCTTGTTGAGAATCAGACATGTAGACACATCCGGGTTTTCAGAACAGACAATGGAAAGAATTTGAGTCCTACAAGTATGATGAACTCTGTCGAGCTTCTGGGATTAAGAGGGAGCTGATTGTGCCTTATAATCCCTAGAAAAATGGGGTTGCAGAAAGAAAGAACAGAACGATCTGTGAAGCAGCCAGATAATTGATGTATGACCAAAATTTACGGTTATCTCTTTGGGCCGAAGTTGCAAGTACTATAGTCTACATTTAGAACTGGTGTCCTCATAAAGCACTTGAAGAGAAAACTCCAGAAGAAGTTTTCACCTGTATAAAGCCCCCAGTTGATCATTTGAGAATCTTTGGCAGTCCAGTCTATATTCATATCCCAAAAGAAAAGAGGACTAAGCTAGAGCCCTTTGGAAAGAAAGGAACTTTTGTGGGATACAGTGAAACCTCAAAAGGATTACAGAATTTATGTTTCAGGTCAAAAGTTCATTGAGGTCAGCAGAGACGTGACTTTTCATGAAGAAACAACTTTTCGTTGTGCCAAAGAACTTCCATGTGATACAAAGGAGCAGGAAGCTCCATTTCCTGAACCTTTAGATTCACCTCTTCCAGATGTGCAGAGGGAGGAGACCTTAGAGCCTTCAGTGGATCCCACAAGGGATACTATTGAGCAGTGTTGCCAGAGCGTGGGAGTGCATTTTTCAAAAAATGGTTGGGAGCGAAGCGTCTCCGGAGCGTTTATATATATATATATATATATATATATATATTCAAAAGAAAACATGTAGAATGCCAAACTAGATGCAAAATTTATGA